>JAFEMH010003690.1:0-251411 GCA_022495995.1 Adenophora triphylla var. japonica
ATGGAGGCTTGAGACCATGAGTGGTAGCGGGATGACTCTGGCCATAGTGAGGTTGCTCCGGGATTACACTTCTCATCATTTAGTGTCCCCTTACTTGTTCTCGAGGCAAGATGGGTACCCACACAGCTATTGGTGGGTTCAGAGAGCAAATGGCCCGGATACCGTTCCTCTTGACATGACCGATGTCCGGACTCTCGATTCTTTGCCAGGCCTTTTGGGAGCAAACTTTCCCGCTCACACACTGATACGGAAGACCCGGGGGATCACATATCTGTCCACCTTGTATCTCATTTGGTATGGGGAGCAGATGGGGCCGGTTCAGCACACCGTTGAGGTATATTGCCAAGGGATCCGAGGAGGAGACCAAACTAGCCGGGAGCTACGTGATGCTGAGGCGCCGATCGACCCGAACAACGTGGCCGACGATCCTACAAAGCAGATTTTGAGAGACTCGTAGAGAGGAGGGCCAAGATGAGAGATGACCCCAAGTTATGGCCCTGAGGATAGCTTTGAGAGAGGAGAGGGTTGCCTGTGCGGCACCGAGAGCCGCCGGATTGGTTGACTCACCGACTCATATTATTCCCGAGCCGGGACGACGGGAGACGTAATTGTTTGAGATGGCTAAGCCAAAGACCTCCCGAGGACCGAGGAAGAGGAAGAAGAAGAATGCTAGTTTGGGTGTGGAACGAGTGACTAGGATTAGGTGACCGTTCATCAGATCCCTTATTGCCGACACGTACAGCTTAGACGTATCTTTTAAAAGATTTTATTTTTGCTAATGTTAATGAGTCGAGAGTAGACCGTGCTTGAACTCATCAATGAATGTATTAATGTAATGAAAGTTGAATTACTTCAGAACTTAATCAAGACACATTTTGGCAATCACAAATACGATCGTTGACAGATTTGGTGATTTTTATGATTTTTAGACCGAACCGCGAACGCCTGCCTACGTTCCTCTTTTACAGAATGGACTAAGGGGCTCAGGTCTCCGTAGTTCGACCCAATTAACTTGTGTTTAAAAAAAGGGATAGATAGAAGGGGGACAAGTGGTGCAACCTGTTTTTTACCTAGACCGCCCGTTTTTAGGGTTTTCAGCCTAGTTGGGTATATTCTTTAGCACCTAGCGCGCCCTTTGTTTTGCACAGACTGCCTTTTGAGAGGTTTTCAGTCTCGTCTGGGTACATTATTTTCGCGCTTTATTTTTCTTTTTTTTTCTTTTTTTTTATTATTATAGAGGGGGAGACTCGATTTAGACGTAATAGCGGCGCAGCTTGTCGCCGTTCACCGGTGCATGAAGGGGTTACCATCCAAATCAGTCAACTTCATTGCTCCGCCGTAGAAGATCTCCTTACCGGATACGGGCCCACCTGCATCGGCGCCCACTTGCCCAAAGGAATGAATTGATTCGTGGCTTCTCTTTAAAACCAAATCCCCCACCTTAATGTCACGGGGATGCACCTTCTTGTCAAAGGCCCTAGCCATGCGTTTACGATAAGCCCGGATGTGCTCCATCGCCTTAAGCCTTTGCTCATCTCAAGAGCTAACTCGTCATGTCGACTACGAAGCCGCCTATCTCGTTGACTTCATTTTCTGCTAACCCGAAGAGAGGGTATCTCTAACTCAATGGGCAAAACGGCATCCATCCCATATGTCAAAGCGAACGGGGTTTCACCGGTGGTCGTTCTCACCGACGTACGATAGCCCCATAATGCCAAGTGAAGCTTCTCGTGCCAATCCCGGCTTCTTTCGGCCATTTTCCGGATGATCCTTTCCAGGTTCTTGTTCGCGGCCTCGACAGCACCATTGGTTTGAGGGCGATAAGGGGATGACTTATGTCGCTTGATCCTGAATTATGCGAGCAGTTCGTCGGTATATCCCTCGAAGTGTGACTCGTTGTCGGAAATAATTTCATTTGGAACTCCATACCGGCACAGAATGTTTTCCTTTATAAAACGGGCTACCTTTTTGGAGTTTAGGACCTTGTAGGACGCCGCTTCAACCCACTTGGTGAAGTAATCCACAGCGACCAACACAAATTCGTGCCCGTTATCGCTAAGCGGGAGTTATCTTTCCAATAACGTCGATCCCCCAAGTTGCGAATGGCCAAGGAGTGCTCATAGAGTAGAGATCGTGGGGAGGTATATGGTTGAGATTGGAGAACCGCTGACACTTATCGCAGGTTCGCACTAACTGAATACAGTCAGTCTCCATGGAGATCCAATAATAGCCCATCCTGAGTATGCTGAACATCAAAGCTCGGGCGTTCATATGTGGTCCACATGCGCCACCATGGACTTCTTCCATGACCTTTCTGGCCTTAAACTTGCTGATACAGAGTAGAAGTGGCCGTCGGTGCCTTTTCTTCCATAAGTCATCTCCCAGAATAACGTACTGTGCAGACAACCTTTTTAAAGCTTACAAACTTTTGGCGCGGAGACCTTCTTTCGGCTTACCATCCTCCTCTGTCGGGAACTAGGCTTCGCCATGCTTAAGGTACTGAAAGATCTGGTTATACCACAAGTCATCGACCTTTTCTAGTTCAATCTGACAACAGTTGGCAGGGTTCTCACGCCTCCCAACTCTGAATGGCTTTACTGACTTTCCTTCCGGAATCTCTACCAAAGAGGCTAAAGTGGCCAGGGCATTGGCGAACCTGTTCTTGTCCCGGGGTAGATAGTTGAACGTGACCTCCTTGAATTGGTTGATCAGGTCTTCCATATAAGCATAGTACATTTGCAGGTACTGGTCCAAAGTTTTCCACTTATTGGACACCTGATTGATAATTAGCTGAGAGTCTCCGTAAATCTCCAACTTTTCGACATTTTGCTCTAAAGCTGCCTCGAGGCCGGCTATACAAGCTTCATATTCTGCGGCGTTGTTAGTAGCCGGGAAATTCAACTTGATAGCAATGGGGGTGTGCACATCCTTCGGGTCAACCAACACCATGTCGATACCATTGCCCCCTTGTTGGCGGCACCTTCAAAGAACAATTGCCAATGGTTCAGACCTTCTACCATGAAAATTCCATCGTCCGGGAACCGGGGTTCGAATTCGGGCGCTTCTGAGCTCGGAAAATATGCCAAATGATCTAACTGAGCTTGACCTTTGATTGCCTTGCGGGTCACAAACTTGATATCAAATTCGGCTAAGAAGAAGGACCACTTCGCAAGCCTTGATGACAGAGAAGACTTATCGAATAGGCATTTGATGGGGGGTCCATCTTCGACACCAGGTGTACCGTATGCGCCAATAGATAATGTCTCAATTTGCTGACCGCCCATACCAAAGATGCACAGGTTTTCTCTAAAGCTGAGTAATTCAATTCACCGCCCGAAGTTTTCGGTGATGAAGTAGATGGCATTTTCCACTTTTGAATCTGGCTTTTCTTGCGCAAGCATGGCCCGCCCGTATCTCAGAATCACAAATATAGCAACAAGGGCTTGTCCTTATGTGGAGGACACGGGATTGGGGGATGGACTAAGTAGGCCTTGGTTGTCTCGAAGGCGGTCTGACACTGTTCATTCCATTCGACCCCCTGATTCTTCCTAAGTAGCTTAAAGATCGGCTCACAAATAGAGGTTAGCTGGTGAATAAATCGGTTGATATATTGGAGACGGCCCATGAATGCCTTCACCTCTGTGACTGTTGTCGGTGGCTTCATCTCTATGATGGCTTTAATCTTTTTTGGATCGGCTTCGATTCCCCGTTCCGTGACCATATATCCCAGAACTTTCCCTCGGACTACGCCAAAAGTACATTTTGCCGGGTTCAATCTCATGTCGTGCTCCCGCAGCCGGTTGAAGAACTTCCTCAAGTCGACCAAGTATTTACCATCTGATCCCTTGGAATGGATAATCATATCATCAACATAGACCTCGATCTCCTTATGGATCATGTCATGAAAGAGTGCGATGTTGCTCGGCGATAAGTGGCACCGGCATTCTTCGACCAAAGGGCATAATCAGTATAACAAAAGTTTCCCCAAGGGCCGGTGAAGGCAGCCTTTTCCCCGATCTTCTTCGGCGACTTTAATCTGATTGTAACCCGCAAAGCCATCCACAAATGACTTGACTTCGTAATCGGCAGTAGTATCCACCAACAGATCGATATTGGGCAAGGGAAAGTCATCCTTCGGGCTAGCCTTGTTCAGGTCCCTGAAGTCTACACAAACCCTGACTTTGCCATTCGACTTGGTTACCGTCACTATGTTGGCCAACCACTTCGGGTATTCGACCACTCTAATGAAACCCACTCTAAGCAGCTTCCCTATCTCTTATTTGACCTGGAGAGACCATTCTGGCTTAATCCGGCGAATCTTCTGCTTGACTGACCTGGCTTCTGGGTCCAGGGGTATTCGGTGTTCAACAGTTGAAGTATCCAACCCGGGCATGTCTTTGTAGGACCAGGCAAATACGTCCACGTATTCCTTGAGCAAATTAATGAGGGCTTCCCGCTCTTCTTCGATGAAGAAACTGCCAATCTGTGTCTCTTTGGGCTCTTCAGTAGTTCCCAAATTCACCGTAGTCAATACCTCATCGGCAGCTTGGGCCCGATTGTCGTCTCGCTCAAAACTCGCTTTATATTATCATTTAAAAGTTTTCGTCTAAAAAGTCTGTGTCCTCTTCAAATGAGTCATTATTAACCACTTTTAAGTCATTAAGATTTGTTTTAGTTAACTTATCATGTGTTAAGGTGGCAATTAAGGGATACGCAGAAAGGTCAACCATTTCATTCAGCGTCTTTCAGAAAACTGGAGACCTCAAACTGATCGAGAAAATTGTCGAAAATCATGGGTAAGCCGATATCTTGGAAAGATGGTGCGGGGAGCTAGAGAAACCTGATGCAATCCCTTAGCTAGCTCGTCTATGACAGCCGGACTCATTGACCGAGGGGTCTGGCTCACCTTGTCAATACCCTGTGGATAAGTCCTCCCATCGCTACCGATCTTTGACATTACAACCTTATCTGTGTGGCCAAAAGGAGGGTTGACCCGGATGATGCTGGTGAAGTTTTCCTCGAGAGATACCTTGATTCTGCCTTGGTTAACTCTATATTCCATGGGAGTCTTGTGTTCTGCCTCCAGATCAGCCAGTTTTTCGTTAGACTTCGCAGTGGTGACAAACTCAGAACTCTTTACTTCAATAGGGTTAGTGATTGCAGGAGCGTCGGGCTGGACTCTGCCTTGGCCGATCAAGTTTTCTGGGTAGGTTCCTTGGCGTAACTGACGTAATAGTCAAATTTGCCTGAAGGTTCCCCTAAAATTCCCACACTCTTGTCTCCAGCTTCGTATCCCTCCTTCAATTTCTGTTGCATGAACTTCCTCTTCTTCTTCTTTCTTGAAGGAGCATCTTCGTTGATCCAGTGTTGATATTCATCTTCCAAACAATCTTCACAATCACACACATCATACCAGATGTGGGGTATGGAGTTGAGTTGGGGCGGCCCCACCTAGCATCCGGTCATCGGCATTGTTGATTACCGCATCGGCCATCCTTAACACTTTGGAATGTTGAAATTGACGATTTTTACGGTCTATCTCGAGATCGTCAAAACGGATCCCCGACCAGGAGAGAAACTGATTAATCCACCACCCGGAACTCTGACCCAATACTTGCTCGCTGAAAGGGGGAGAGAATGGTTTTAGGTAGGGGAGAGGATAGGCTTAGGATGGACTCATGCATATGCTCTTTTTGTTTTTGTATTTATATATATATATATATATATATATATATATATATATTTTTATAAAAATGATTTTTATTAATCCTAGGAATGATTGGAAAAGGGGAACACCTTCTTTTTCGCATTCTACACTATTCCTGGATCAGTGGGTTCCATCACTACGTCTATAGACCCCCTGTATTCCACCTGTATTGCACCTCCGGGACGGACAATCCCGGTAGAGGTCCTATAGGGCACGTGGAACCCACCAATTTAAAGGGAGAACAAACCTATGGGCATACAAGTCAAAACAAGTCAAACTTGAGGTTTTCAAAACCAAGTCCAAGTCAACGTCTAGACTCGGGAGGAGAGAGGGTTGAAAGTACGAGACCACAATTTGCAGGAAAAATCCTAAAAAAATTGGGCATGACCTCTCCTCTTTTCGAGTTGAAAATCCGGCATGGCCTCTCGTCGCTTCGTGGCAAAATTTCGGCATAACCTCCCATTAGTACGTGTCAAGAATTCGACATGATCTCGCGTTAGTACATGTCGAAACGCGTCATGACCTCTTCGAAGCCAAATCGAGAAATCGACACGTACCTACGTTGAGATATGTCAAGATTTTGACGTGTACTTACGTTGAGTTATGTCGTAATTCCGACATGAAGAGGGAAAGTATGCCAAGATTTTGGAGACGAAGTATGACTCGGACTTTGTGAAAAAAATTTGAAAACCGAGTTTGAAAAGTGTTTTGAAAAGTATTTGGCCAAAAACCAACCGGTCACGGTAGAAAGTGTGTCACGGACAAGTGTTGGCTGACTCCACAGGCTAGGAGGACTTTAGGCGCTCAAGCGTAAGCAAAACACGTCACTGTCCGCGATGCCGTCCGTACACTCCCGGGTTCTAACTCTATGTGCGGGTAGCGTGCGAGTAGTGTGAAGGTAATTTCTAGGAAAATATATTTTTTGTTTTTTTTTGTAAAAGATTTTTTTTGTTTTTTATGCAATATGCAAAAAAAGGAAAAACAAGAGAATGAGCCCAAAGCACGACAAAAGGGGACTGCCCCAAATGTCAAGATTACCAGCAGCTGTATTCCAGAATCATCCTGCCCTGTTCTGATAGCAAAAGGGAAGCCCTATCTCCCCAAAAAAAATGCCACATACCAAAGCATATAGAGCGTATAGGCACAGAATCATGGCAAAGCACACAAGAGCACACAAAATGACACAATTCACACACAAGGAGAATGAAGAAATTGTCCAAGTTGATTTAAAGAAAGTTAGACCCTCTCAAGAAAAACTTTCCTTTTTCAAAAAAGAAGAAGAATGATACCGGTACGTGAGATTGTTAGACCACAATTTATCCCAAGCCCCGAGTTAGGGAGCGATACAGGAAGGTTAATGGTTTCCACCTATATACCAAGTATCGTCTTCATTTTTTTTAAAAAAACAAAGGTTTTTCAATGTTCGGTCCCCAGCGGAGTCGCCACTGAATGAACGGCCTCCGAAAAAGTTTTGTTTATCTTTTTGAATTTTGAAAATTTTGGGAGTCGCCATGCCGTTTTTAAAGGAAAACATTGAGAAACCTATTTTAGAAGAGAATCTGAGTTCGGGGGTCTGGTTACGTGTTGGGAAGAACTTGAGAGTTCACCCAACACGCCTCTTTCGAGATTTTCAATCAAACATTGGACATTTACAATCATTCAAAATGTGTGTGCAATATGTGTCAACAATCAAGGCATACAAATTTGGAATTTCATTGATGGTATAGAGACTGGATACAACTTGTGAGCCATGACAGGGGGCCACACCCTTTACATAAGATGACTCGCATTACAAGGCAAGGGCTGGAGACAGTCTGCTCAGGAAGCTTGGGTGTCGTCCGACACAGGTCTTCCTCAGAGAGGGTGTCAGACGACAGGAAGCCTCCTGGTCAGATTGCCTCTTACAATACCAAGGCTGCTCTGGAATCTGAGACAAGATTATTTCTACTATGAGGGAACACTATTCAGGGTCTAAGCTCATTTTGGGGTTGATTGGAGTGAGCAAAGTCTAGATTGACTTTTAATGATACGGATGTCATATGACGTAGGACACCCGAGAATGTCCAAGTCATATGGCTAACCGCCTCCATCAATTTATTGCACCCAAATAGAACTTAGGCTCCCAAAGTAGTGGTAACTGGACCAAAACTACTTGAACAAACTTTGGGTTACAAAAGGGGGATCAATTCTGATGGATATGAAGTCCAAGAAAAGCCGTCTTTTCCTCTGGGAACCCTATGTCGTATGACACAGGACCTCTTGAGAGTCCTATGTTGTCCGAGCACAAGCAACCTGTTTCGGTGCTCTTCGATCGATTGATACCACCTTGTTCCCAAAGCAAGCTAAGCTATATTTATTAAGCGAAAGCAATAAAATAGTAACACTACGTGAGTATCGTGGGAGGATCACATGGCTTTAATGTCCAAATGTGATGAATCACATATCTATGGACATTGTCATGTAGCCATCACCTCCTAACTCAATGGAAACCAAACAAGATTCAAACTTTAATGGTGCTAATGCCACCAAATGTTCAGATCTGAGGTGGGGAGAGGTGAATATGGGAGATTCACCTCTCCACCACCTTTATCATGCAAAATCCCAAATATTTCACATAATATCAAGATATATAAGCATGCAAGATGATATAGATGTATGCAAGAGTAAATCAGAGAGAGAGAGAGGGTTTAGTGGCTACCTATTGTAGTCCACAAGGTAAAGACACCAATAGTATGGTGTTTACCCCTTCAACACACCAACAAGGAAGGCTTTCTTTGGATCTTGGCTTGGGTATGTGTATGTATGAGGAGGGAGGTGAGTATGTGTGTGAGAGAGAGAGGATGAGACTCTATTTTGACAGAGTTTCCCCCTTACTAAAATCCTCCCAAAAAGTCCCCTTAAATGATCAGCCATGCCTTATATTTATAGGCGGGCGATGGGACGTCCTATGTCGTCCGACGAGGGAGTTAAACCGCCTTTGGATAGCCGGTGTCGGACGACAGCGTACAGCTTTATGGCACAGTTGAGCCGAATGGATGGCAGGCCCAATGGGTTGAGTGATTAAATGGATAATTGGGCTCAAATTGCATTTTAGCAAATAAATGAGCCCAAAAATCAAGGAAAGTGGACCCAAAACACGAGTTCGGGTCGGGGTACTCACAATGACCTACCGATGAGATTTATGACATGGTTAATATTCATATGTGTCATGAATAAATCTCATGATAGTCGTGTTATTGAATCTTTACACCTGAGATTATCATCGTCTTCCACATGACGAAGATTGTGTTTGATATAGTCTAACACTGTCTTTAATCGGATAGCAATAAGGGCTATGTTAGCATGATTGGAATCATGTAAAGAAGAATGATAAGTCAAGACGGGATTTGTCCCTCTTATGAAGAGAGATGTTTGCTTGGGCCCCTCGATGAATGATGTTGATGAAATGTGTGGCCGCACTCAAATGATTTGATAGAGATCAAATGCATTTGTATTATCAACATATTCGGAATCGAGAAAAGCATTGAACGGAATGAGTTGATATAGACCATGACTCATGTTCAATTGGACATCGTGGACAAAGGGATTGTGACATTGGAACTATAAAGGAATCAATCTTTGATGTTATATTAATTGGGTGGACATAATGATTTGCTAGAAGTCACTTATGTCTTGTGAGGTCGATGTTTCGACTCACTACCAACATAATATAATTCCTTTTTGGTCACACACAAAAGAACGAATTTGATTCGAGCTAAATCTGGAAATTTTGGGAAAGGGCATGACTCGTGCCCATGGGCACGACTCGTGCCAGTGCAGTTTAAATGACTAGGTTTTGGCATTTCAAGGAAATCGTTGACTTGGTTGACTTTTGAGGTGGAGCACGGCTCGTGACTATGGTCACGACTCGTGACAAATCCCCGCACGAGTGCAACCATTGTCACGAAGCGTGGTCAATCAGAACTGTATCATCTGGGGGCCTTGTGATTTTTGAGGGACGTGTCGGCTCAATCATGACTATGTCATGTGAGGGATAGGTCGCCTCATCTTGCATCAGTTCCATCTCTGCTTCCATACATCGAATTGGTGCCAACATTGATGTTGTAGTGATAGACTTTGAAAATTTCCAGGTAGCCTCTGGTGTTTCTACCTCGAGTTCTCTTTTCTTTTTGGACCTCAACACATGGTCAAGGTAGTCCCGGGTTGTACTCAACACATATCCAACTCCGAGGGGGGTGGGAAACTTAACCCTTTTATGGGGGATTGAAGGGATCATTCCTAATGCGACCTGTCTAGGAATTCTAAGTATAGCATGATAATCACTTATTACATCAATTACTATAAATTTTACCTTGGTTGTGGTCCTTATAGGATGATGTCCGACATCCACCTCCTGCTTTATCTGTCCTTTGGCGTCGACCCTGTGGTTGGTGAATCCCTCTATTCGACCTGAATAAGGTGATAATCTAGCATCTGTAAGGCCCATTTCTAAGAAGGTTTTGTAGTAAAGGATGTCCTACAGGCCCCCGTGTCGACCAAAATCCTGCTGGAGGTGCAATTGTCGATGAGTCCTGGAATAACCAAGATTTGTTCCCTTGCTGCCACACATGTTGCCAGCTTATAAGGGTAGAAGCTAATGACCACATATTGCACACAACTCCTAGATGGGACGTGAGAATCTTTATTCAGTTGAAAAGATCTTGTGCTTGATGGCTATGTTGCTTGTTTCCTCAGTTATCACCCCAGTGTCAGCCTAGGTTGCCTTTGGCTTCGAAACCCCTCTGGCTGGTCGATCCCCGCTAGGAGATGATCTCCTTTTACAAACTCCGTCTAGTCCGCCTTCATTCACCCATGTTTGTATGATCCTCTTCAAACTCATACACTCCTCCGTAGTGTGGCCTAAGTCTTTGTGGTACTCGCAATACTTGCCGTTGTCCCGCCTAAACTTATTTTGTGAGTTCATTGGGATTGGAGGGCCGGGTCGGCCGTGTTCATTATTTCGTCGTACGATCGACGGTGAGCGGGATGAAGCTCTCGAGGACTCTCTCAGTCGCCCTAGTTCTGTTTTTCCCTTTGTTGTTGTCAATCCTAGCTGATACCCTTTTGGTCAACTCCCCAGCCTTAGAGTGCTTTGAGATTTTCTCCTTCTTTCTTTCCTTACGTTCCTCATCAATGGCCACATCATAGGCCCTTTCAAACAACTCTTTCCTCGTAGTAGGTCTCCTGACTTGTAGTTCGTAATCCAAATCAGGTGATGATACCCCATTTCTGAAACAATTGATGACCTCCCTTTCAATTAGGTCCTCCTCTATCTGGTCGACCAACTCCTTGAACTTAGTAAAGTAGCCCATGGTGCTTTCCAATTTCCCTTGAGCAATGTTTTTTAGGTCGATGATTGTCTTCTTTTGGGGCCTAGCCGTCGAAACCTTTCCAGAAACTTTCTCCTCATATATTTCCACGAGGTGATGCAACCAGTTGATAGACCAAGAAACCAAGTCAGTGTTATACATGTGAAGGTGCTGATTAATGCCATCATATCACGTAATCCTCAGAGTTGACCAAACACATGGTGGCCTCAAATGTTGCATGTGGTGTAGAGCCTTAGTCGTGCCAGAGTATTTTTCTAGCAAGGGCAGCTTGAACCCTGCAGGTGGGCCTTTGTCGAGCATACTTTAGGCCAAGGGTCGAAGAGTACTATCATTTCGCTCGCCCTTGCCGCCCGGTGCTGTCGATCAACTTCCATATCGTCCTAACCTTCTTTTTAAATTCAAAATCTCCCTAACATCCGTGTCGCCTCTTTGGTGGAGACAAAATTGGACTTCGTCGTTCCTCCCTGTGGTGCTCCCTCCTCGAACACTACAAGAAAATCACGCTTTAGCGACGAAAAATTCCATCGCTAAAAGAGGAAAAATCCCAGTCGCTAAAGGCATTTAGCGACGGATTACGACATAAATTTTTCGTCGTTAAAACCCTTGTCACTAAATGACAAATGGCAGATTTTTGGGCCGTCGTTAAATTAACGACGGATTATTCCGTCGTTAAACTCAAAAAATCCAAGTCGCTAATGTTGAGAAAGGGACGGCCGATTTTGATTATATTAGCGACAGATGTAACGACGGAAATTTCCGTCACTAAAATTTATTACATATTTTCACAATTTTATTAATTTTTTAAATTTTCTTTTTTATATATACCAAATTATCGAGGGATTTACCGACAAATATATCCGTCGCTAAAATTGACATTCTATAATATATATATATATATATATATATATATATATATATATATATATATATATATATATATATATTTAAAAATATATTAATATATATTTTTAAATATATATATATATATATATATATATATATATATATATATATATATATATATATATATATATATATATATATATATATATATATATATATATATATATATATATATATATATATATATATATATATATCCTAAATATTTTAATTAAAAATCAGTCCATTAACCTTTTTTTTTCCAAACCAGTCCCTTAATATTTCTTATTCTCAAATCAGTCCCTTAACTTTTTAATTCTCAAATCAGTCCCTTAACTTTTTAATTCTCAAATCAATTACTTAACTTTTCTTATATTCAAATCAATCCTTACATTTTTCAAAAGTTACACTTTGCTCCTCCACCACAACCACCACTACCACCACCCATAGAAACATACATACACTCAATACACTCAGATCTGCATACATACACCTAAATATGAGTGTGTATGTTTCTGAAAAATCAAACTAAATCAACAATCACATTCATCAACAATCAAATCCAAATCTAGAGAGAGAGAAGCTCTAAATCTTAAAAACGGAGAAGAAATGGGAGAGAGAGAGAGATGCAAACATGAATGGTTGAGCAGGGAGGAGATCAGCAAAGAAAATGGCAAAGAAAAGGGTGCTGTGGTGGCGGCGACGCGACAGAGAAAAGAGAAGGACCGGCGGCGGAGGAGGAAGACGGCGTTGGGGCAGCCTTACCGACTTGAGTTGGGGAAAGAAAAGATGAGGAAGGCAGCCATGGATTATTCGAGGGGGAGAGTCGAATTGAGGGGAAAAGGGAGGGATGGGATTTCGTTGATGGGTCTGTGGAGAGAGAGAGAGAGCGAGAGAGAGAGAGAAATTGAGCAGGCTGATGTGGAAGAAAATAAGAGAGGATATGGTTTTGTTTTGTGAAAGGATTGAAAGTGTGTGAGTAAGAAATTTGGACCATTGATTTAAATGAATGGATGGCTGAGATGGTGATCCAAGTGAAATAGTTTGTTAAAATGTGAGTCATTGGATTCAACATAAATGTGTTATTATAAATGGCTAAGATGGAGATCCATGTGAAAGACAATGACTTAATAATAAATGATAATAATGATACTTAGTTTTTTTTGAAAAAATATTTAATTCATTTAAAATCTAATAAAATTATTTAATAATAATAATTGTATAATAAATGTAAATGCTTAGTACTACAATAATAATTAGTAATAACATAATAATAATTGATATAAAAAACATAACATATATATAATAATAATTGATCAACCCCATATATACCATATAACCTATTATGTAACTAGTAATAAAATTATTAATAATAACACTCATTTATGTAAATTTAATTTATATACGTAATAAAATATATATCCATATACCCTAAATTATTCATCATGTAAAATAGTCATAACTAATATTATTGATAATAAGTAAAGGTATTGTCCGTCCCTCATTTCTTCATTACACTATCATTTGTTTAGTTTATTTCTAACTTTTTAATATGACTTTTTTGAAAAATACTTCGGTACCAAAAATATTTAATTCATTTTTATACTATACCCTATACCCTATATACTATATACTATACCCTATACTCTATACCCTATATAGTATACCCTATATACTATACTCTATACCCTATACCCTATATACTATATACTATATCCTATACTCTATATCCTATATCCTATATCCTATACCCTATGCCCTATACCCTATATAATATACCCTATATACTATAGCCTATACCCTATATCCTATATACTATATCCTAGACTCTATACCCTATATCCTATACCCTATGCCCTATACCCTATATACTATACCCTATACCCTATATACTATACCATATACCCTACACTTTATACCCTATATACTATACCCTATACACTATACCCTATACCCTATACTCTATACCATATATATTATACCTTATACCATATATACTATACCCTATACCCTATACCCTACCCTATATACTATATCTTATACTCTATATCCTATATATTATACCATATACCATATACCCTATACCCTATATAATATATTCTATACTCTATACCATGCTCCCTCCATCCACTTTGTTGCTTCATAGTTACTGTTCACGCGTGGATTAAGGAAAAAAATAATGATATAAATGTTGTGAGTGTAAAAGTAAAATAGGAGAGATAATGAGTGGAGGGAATAGTAAATTATAATGGTGTTGTGAGTATTAAAATAATGTAGGAGAGAGAATGAGTGGGGTAGGGTTAATATTTTAATAATAAAAACTTTCCATTTTAGGTAAAAAAACAAAGTGTGAAGTATGTATTTGAACGCCCAAAATAGAAAGTGTGAAGTAAGTAAGTGGACGGAGGGAGTATATCCTATATCCTATACCCTATATACTATACCCTATACCTTATACCCTACACTCTATACCTTATATATTATACCCTATATACTATACCCTATACCATATATCCTACACTCTATACCCTATATACTATACCCTATACCCCATACCCTAAAACATATACTATATAATGTTTTTTTCAAAAAGTTATATAAAAAAAGTTAGAAAAAAATAAACAAATGAAAGTATAATAAAGAAATCAGGGACGGGTAAAATTCTTTAATTTTTATTTATAAATGGATAGTTTTTTTTTATTTTTTATGAATATAAATAAATGTTTTGGACATTTTTTAGTATTGAAGTTTTTTTCAAAAAGTTATATAAAAAAGTTAGAAAAAATAAATAAATGATAGTATAATAAAAAAAATCGGAGAGGGTAAAATTTTTTAATTTTTATTTATAAATGTATAGTTTTTTTAATTTTTTATGAATATAAATAAATATTTTGGGCATTTTAGTATTGAAGTATTTTTTAAAAAGTTATATAAAAAAGTTAGAAAAACTAAACAAATGAAAGTATAATAAAGAAATCAAGGACGGGTAAAATCCTTTAATTTTTATTTATAAATGTATAGTTTTTTTTTTTATTTTTTATAAATATAAATAAATATTTTGGACATTTTTTATTATTGAAGTTTCTTTCAAAAAGTTATATAAAAAAAGTTAGAAAAAAAGTTAATTTAAAAAAAAACAATTTCCGTCGCTAAATCTGTCGCTATTCCGTCGTTATTTTAAAAAGATTTTTTATTTTTTATTATTTAGCGACAGAATATATTCGTCGGTAAATTTGTTTGTAAAATCCGTCGCTAAATTCGTCGGTATTTTAAAAAGTGAAATATTTTTTATTATTTAGCGACAAAATATATCCGTCGGTAATTTAATTTTGTAAAATCCGTCGCTAAATCCGTCGGTATTTACAAAAGAAAATATTTTTTTATTTTTTATTATTTAGCGACGTAATATATCTCGTTTAATTTATTTTTGGTAAATCCGTCGCTAAATCCGTCACTAATTTTAAAAAGAAAAAATATTTATTTATTTTTTATTTATATAACGACAGAAAAAATCCGTCGTTAAAAATTTTTGTAATCTGTCGTTATTCCGTCGCTAAAATGGGCGGGCTTTTTTGGCGCCACTATTGCGACGGATTAGTGACAGATTCATGTCTGTCGCTAAATCCGTCGGCAAACCGATTTTTCGTTTTATTTTGCTTCCTTTGTTATTCCGTCGCTAATAGCTAATAGCGACATTTGGTCCGTCGCTAATTTTCGTTGCTATTTGGCAGTTTTCTTGTAGTGGAAGGTGCTCTCTCTCTCTTTCATCTCTGGGAGGATTCTTTTATCTCATATCTCTCATGGGAGGTATCAACCTCCTCTAGGGGCGACCTGTGTCGAGCTCTCTCAGCTTCAAGTTGTCTCCTCTGTGCAGCGTCAGCTTCCTGTTCCCTCTGACTATTAAGTCTATCCCTCAAGTCTCCTGTGCGGTCAACTATGGTCAACTGAGACATGGGTTGGAGGAGGCCTGTCCTTCCTCCTGATGGCCTATGGGCCTCATTAGGACGCATGTGTGAGGTCAAAGATGGAGCTACCATTTATGATCTTCGGTCGTCCTTCTTGGGAGACTCTGGTAGATCGAGTAATTCATCTTGTATCTCGAGCAAACTATACAATACTCTGGCCTCCTCCTTGGGTTACCATGGGCCTCTTCTCCCTCCTCATGTCTTGTATTCCTACCCCATCTGCCACACTATTGGATCGAGTGGCCCTCCTTATGGGGGAGGAGGTAGGTTAGCAGTACAGTTCCCAACACCCACATATGTGCCTGGGTTGTTCCCACCGATGTTCTCATTTACTGGATCACTTGAGGTGGTAGCAGTGTTTCCTTCGGATACCATGTTTGTGAGTATGCAAGGTTTCAAGGTCTAGTATTTGCTTTGTTTCCCGACAATGGAACCAAACTGATGATGCAGGAAATGATCCGGATTAGCCTTAGTCCAGCAATAGGTTGTAATCCAGCTACTATAACCTGAAACGAACAAACAACCTGTCTGGATGGTCTCCGGCTAATATTCTCCGGCGTGATGATGAGATATAGTGTTATGGGTTTGTATGAAAACTGTATTGAACGACGTAATCTCAAATAGTTAAGAGGACATTACCTTTTAACGTAGAAAGTTGTCTGGTATATATATTAGAGTTATGGGATCATTATGAATCCCTATGATCATGGAGATGTTGTTGGCATAACTATAACTGTATACGAGAATTTAGGAGGTGGTTACAAATTACGACTTGGATGGCCACACGTGTTGGTTGGTCGAGGTCGCCTGTATGATGAAGGGCGACCTGAATTCGTGCCTTGGCTAGGCAATGATTGCACAATTAGGGGATCGTATGTCGGACGAAGCTAGGTCGGGAGCAATGAAGGTTGGACAATGAGCTTGGTCGACTGATCTCCACTGATGGGCCGGTATAATTGGGGCTGCTTAGTAGGCCCACTTCGACTGACATATCTTTGGGTTGAGATGGAACTTGGGTTAGTCCCATGGGCCTGACCCATCACTTTTATTCCGTTCAGATATCTTAGGTAAATTCTTAATGATGCGGCCCTAATGAAAGTATCCAAGATGAAATCCTTAGTAATGTGAGCTAAAAGAAAATTTCCAAGTGTTTAGAGAACTAATGTGAAGAATGGAAGAAGGCTCTGAGACCAGAAGTTTAATCAAAAGATTATTCCCATAACACTTTTGAGGTTTTCTTAAAGAAGGGAAAGTGGATCGATGGAAATGGGGCATGGAGTGAGGAGCTAAAGGTAATGGTGGAGGGTTTGTGCAGATTGTATTAGAAGCAAGATTATCAAAATATTATCCTCATTGTTGAGATTTTGAAACTCATATCTTGGTTTGAGTTTTTGGAAGAGACTATTATGAGATATTGTTTGGGTTCTATAAAAGAAATTGGTTTGAACTTTTGCATCTCGTACAAATGTATCAAAGGAAAAGCATTTGTAATTTTCCCCTTCTGAAGCCTTAATGTTGAAAGATTGTTTTTCGTTTTATTCAATAGAAATTTGAGTTTGATTTTTGATGCTGCAGGAATTGTGCTTATCAGTAATCCTCCACGTGGCAGGACCAATCACTTGGCTCCTTGACCTGAAATCGAACCCACGACTAGCCGGATGTGTCTCCCGCGAAGACGCTGGCGTGAGAGTAAGATCACGATTGTATATAGCACAAAATGTATTGAATAATGAATTCGTATAACAAAATGGCAGTTACCTTTCACCATTTGATAGTGATGAAGTATTTATAGGAGGTGGCCTTTGTATTTTTGGTGGTGCTACATGAGCTCCGAAATTATAGCGGCGGTTATGGTCATGAGAACGTGCACCGTAACCATCCCCGATTTATAGGGATGCTTTGTTATGGAAAGATTTGACCCATGTGCGTCCACATCTGTTAGGTCGACACTTGGTGGTTAGGTCGGGGTCGCCATTTGTGGAATGGTCGACCCGACCGGCGGTGTAGAGCATGGTTCGCACCCGAGTTGTAGTATGGATCATGAGGTCGGACTAAGTTAGGCCTGGGACTCGGTAGGCCTGACATGGACTTAGTCGACGGATACTTGAGATGGGCTTTGGGCCTTGCATTGATTGGGCCAGCTTCATTGAGAATGTGAGAGTCAAGGCCGTTCGTGATTGGGCTTTACCCATTTGGCCCAACTCGACACTTTTGGTATGTTCAAAGCCCCCAACTTTCGAGTTGGCTTTGTCGACTAGGAAGTTAAGGAAATCTTGATGGAAATTTGTTGTTACTCGCAGTCGATACTCGCAATGAAATTTAGTCGACTATGATGACGTGGCACAATCTTGGACGTCG
Organism: Adenophora triphylla var. japonica; assembly: GCA_022495995.1. NCBI lineage: Eukaryota > Viridiplantae > Streptophyta > Magnoliopsida > Asterales > Campanulaceae > Adenophora > Adenophora triphylla. The sequence goes on from JAFEMH010003690.1 coordinate 18,282, forward strand.
ATGACGAACGGTCGATCGTAACGAGCGCCATTTTTCTCGTCATCATTACTGTTTTGACGCTTGGTAGTCTTTCTCGAAACCGCTTCGTAGTTTAATTTTGGAAAATCAATTTTGAATTTCTTTTCCCTTTCCAAATTTGGGAAAATATAAATACTCAAAACCCTTTCGACTCGAATTCTTACCGTCTTCAAACTCCTCTTCCTCGGCGATAATTGCGGAATTGCAGCAGGATTTAACCTGTGCTTGCGTCTTTGTCTACGACTCTCCCTTCGCAAATCCCTCCAATTGAGGTATTTATCTTGTACCTTTGCTTTAGGGTTTTAATTCATGCTCGTTTTCTTTTTCACCATGGCTAGAACCTTCCGTAGCGAACCTCGGCGCTTGGTATGGGTACCGCACCGCTGACCGTAGGGTGTATAAGAACGTGAACGGTGAGTGGAGAGTGATGTCCTTGGATGAATGCGCCTCTATCTTGACTAGGTGGGAGTTGAATTTCAGTGAGATAGGTTTGCCCATTGGATCCTTTCATCAATGAATTCCTTGAGTGTATGGATGCTCTTCCTCTCCAGCTTGGGGCCAACACCTGTAGGGTCCTGATATGTTTTGCCATGGTATGTAGATTCCTAGGCCATGAGCCCTGCATGAGCGTTTTCAAAGAGTTTTTTGCTCCTAAGCTCGACAAGGCTGATTGGGGATTAGCACTCCTTCTAAACCCAACTCCCCAAAGTCCGTTTGCCAATCTTCCCAACAAACATAGCGGTTGGAATTCCCATGTGGTAGTTGTAGAGAGTAGGCTGGGATGGGAGCTCCCTTTGCCAAATAGCGAGTCTGACATTATTGACGAGGAGAATTACTGGGAGCCTCCATGGCACCAAACTTTGTATAGGAAACTGTGCGCATTGGTCGCGAAAGGGCCCATTAGCTGGGAGTTGCTAGGGACGACCAAGTACAACTATATCCAGCCGGAATGATGCCTCGGGGATGGAGTGGTGGAGCCCCTTGTTCCCGTGTTGAGAGGCCAGGTATATCCAGATCGGGTTACTCATTCTTTGGGTAGGTTGAAGGAGAACCGTCAATTTTGTCGAAGAACGAAAATTATTGCAAAGACAACGGAGAGCATATTGGTGGTAAGGGTTTACTTGACCGTATTCATTAGCTCGTCCACTTTGTTAACTTGCATAAGTAACTTTTTATTGGCACATAGAATTATTTTGAGCTGCATACACAACTCTTAGCTCGTCTATTGCCTGCTCGTATGTAAAACTAGTTAGCTCGTACATAGAACTATTTCGAATTGCAACTCTGTACTTATCAAATGGCCTGCTCGTATGTAGAATTAGTTAATTCGTACATAGAACTGCTTTGAATTGTATCAATTACCTCGCCAATTGTTTGTTCGAACGTAGCACTGTTTCGCTCGTACATAGAACTGTTTTGAATTGCTGAGCTAACACTTGATTACTTTGATGTCGTGTAGTTTTGACTCCCGAACAAGAAGCGAATATGGTGCGCATCGTTGGAGTTTCTGATAAGAAGAAAGCCAAGAGGGCTCATGGGGCTGCCAATGCTAAGGCGAGCAGAGAGAGAAGCCGCTGCGAGGAACAATCCCGCTTCCCAAAGGATGTTGCCGGGATGATCCCAATGGAAGAGGTCGAGCCGGGAAGACCCTTTCGCAGAGTGGTACCCAATCAAATGACGCTAATGAAGGGGGCGACGAGTCCCAAAGGCCGCTTAGGGCAAGTCTGAGCTCCGACCCAATTCAAGATGCCAATGTGGAGACCTCTGGAGCTAGGATGGCGGGGGTTAGCCCTTTACAAGTTGTCAATGTTGATGATGATGACATGGAGGAAGATGATGACGATCGTCCTCTGAGCTCGAAGAAGAGGTCTCGATCTGAGAAGGGAAAGTCTGTGTCTTCGAGCCAATTGCCTCCACCAACCTCCTCCCCCTAGCAAAGAGTCTCTTGATGAAAAGATGAGGAGGTTGAGTGACGTTCCTCCACTAGCAGGGGTCAACAGCTTGAGCCGCCGTTACCACGATATGAGCCTGGGCCAAGTTACTGTTAGGAGGGCAATAGATGTCGACCTCCTAGCTCATTTTGTCGATAAGGGATCACCCCCGAGGAATTCTCAGCTCGCTCTGGGATGGCTCATTGTGAGGTAATTTTTCACTTTCCTTTTCAGTCTAGTCGCTTGTTCTTTTACTCGACCAACATGACTTCCGAGCTAACTCTTCTCTGATTTCCTTTGATGCGCATCTTACTATGGTTGAGCAAGTTAAATGCTCTTGGAGGGCCTCCATTGAGAGGGAGAGGCAGGCTCTTAAGGACTTATCCAAGAAGTCCCAAGAGCTGTCTGAGCTAAGAGAGAAATTCAATGACTTGGACAACTCATATGACGCCATGGAGATGGTCAAGAAGAAAGCCCTGGTAGATCTTGAAGCTGCTGAGTCCAAGCTCAAGGAGGCGGAGGTAGAGAGAGATGCTGAGAAGAAGGAGTTGGAGAAAACCAAGACGGAGCTGGCAACAGTTTCCAAACTGCTGAAGGATAAGGATACCTTCCTGGTCGAGCTGCAGGAAGAGCGTCGACTTGAACGGGGAAAATGGCAAGAAGACCTTCGTGTCAGCCGTTACGTCGCTGCTAAGGATGCTGCTGAAGCTGCCATTGATCAATTCAAAGAGGGCGATGAATAATATAATACCATCGTGGCCAAGGCGCAGGATTTTCTGGAGGTAGGCAAAAGACATATGGCGCGTCGAGCACTGGTGGATTCAATGGGGCTTAAAGCTCATCGAGCAATTAGCTCGTTGGTTCTCTCGAATCCCAAGATTGACATGGCAGCTCGTAGGGGTCACTCGCCGTTCCTTATCTTGAGAACGACCTAGCCTTCATTGCTCAAGAAGACAAAGAGGATGGTTTCAAGGAACCGTGGGTGGCCCCCGAGATTGTTGAAAGGAACTTCGATGTCGTCTTGCAAGAGCTTGAAGATGCCGACACTATGGAAGAAGAAAATGAGCGGGTATATTCAGAGTCGGGTAAACCTTTAGACCCTCAGCAACATGATCCAGTTAATGAACTTCGAGCTGCTGATGACGACCCCAATGCCTCTGATCAATCTGTTTGATTTTTGATGAACTTTTGTGTAATGGAACAAGCCTCAAAACAATTTTCTTTTTTGTTCTTTAAACTTGAATGCCTTGGCCCTGTTTTTTGGGAGGCATAATACTTTTTGTAACTTTATTTGTCTAAGTCTTGGCCCACTTTGGGAGACTTAATTATGTTTAATCTTAGCTGACTTCTCTTTTTTGCATGTTGTATGCTTTTGATGTAAGTGTCGAGCTAGATATAGTAGGGCAAACGAGCCACCCTAAGACTAAGGTCGACTTATCCTGTAAAGGTTCAGTCGACCTTTGATTTGCATGGTTTTTGGTAACAAGATTGACTAAGAGTCGATCCTGTTCATCTTATCAAAGCTGACCAAGGGTCGAGCTTATTTGAACAAAGTCGACCCTAGGTCGGACTTGTTTTAAGGAGTGAAGCTGATTGAGAATCGAGCTAAACTAGAACAGACTGACTAAGAGTCGAGTTTGTTAGAACGAAGTCGACTAAGAGTCGGACTTGTTTAGATGAACGAAGCTGATTAAGAATCGAGCTTGTTAAAGCGGAGCTGACTAAGAGTCGAGCTTGTTAGAACAAAGTCGACTAAGGGTCAGACTTGTTTTACATGAACGAAGCTGATTAAGAATCGAGCTTGTTTAAAACAAAGCTGACTATGAGTCGAGCTCGTTGAAGTTAGTGTTACACAGTGTTGGGTTGAACAAAGGTGCAATTTTTATTGAAGTAGGGAAACGTTTACATCAATCTGAAAACTAGAGCTAGGACAAGCTTGAACTTGGAAGTTGAAAACTAGAAGTAATACTTGATGAGGTGAGTGGCGTGCCAAGGATGTTTCAACTCTTCACCATCAGGATGAGCAATCATGTAGGTCCCCTCTTTGACAATTCGAGTAACTATGTAAGGACCTTCCCAATTAGGAGATAGCTTGTTCTGCTGAGTTCTTCTTCCCGTTGCTTCGATCTTTCTCAATACATGATCTCCTACTTGGAATGATCTCGACTTGACCTTCTTGTCATGGTAACTTTTAGTTCGCTGCTTGTAGTTAACCATTCGAAGGTAGGCCGTTGTAAGTACCCAAATATGGCTCATGCCTTCCGATTAATTTTCCCGGCAATTCCGGTAATTTTTCCGGCAATCCCCCGGATTTTCCTAGAGTTCCGGAACAATTTCGGAACTGTTCCAAACCACCTAAGGGGAGAAGGGACTGCTTGGAGCCAAAGAAACACATTTTTACTTTATGAGGAATTCCCTTCTAGAAGACTGCCACCTTGCATGTTTCTAGAAGAATCTGGAAGTGGCTACTTATGTCGTGCGACATAATAGGCCATGAAGACTTCTAGAAGCTTGCCACCTTGCATGTTTCTAGAAGAATCTGGAAGTGGCTACTTATGTCGCGCGACATAATAGGCCATGAAGACTTCTAGAAGCTTGACACCTTGCATGTTTCTAGAAGGAAAACGGTTATGGCTTGTTATGTCGTGCGACATAATAAGCCCATGCAGGCAGCCTATAAATAGAGGCATTCACCTCTCATTTTGGGCACCCCTTTTCCACCCCTCAGTCCCCCTCTATAGAGAATACGCCCAGAAGCATCCTCTCTCCTCACATACTCCCTAAAACACACACTAATCCACCCAAAATCACTCACCAATCCACACACATACTTCCCACACACATCAAGAACCAAAGGTTCTCAAGGAATCAAGGCTCGACATCAGATCTGGAGGTTGCTGTTGAAGGCTCCTATATCTAACATGATATAGGAAGTCGTGGTCTTCAAGGGTAACGAGTTTCTACCCTTTTTCCTCTCTCTATTTCGTTTTGAATGTGAGATCCACTTGCTAAATGTGTTAATAATACGGTATTCTGATTAAAGTTGCATGCTTTAGTGTTATATTGCTTAGATCCATATCCATTTGCATCACATTTCATGTAAAAGCCCCGGTTTGGCATTGTTTTTGCATGAACACTCGAGATGAGTGTGGATCCCTCATATCCACACCCTCTTGAAGTGTTCATTATTGAAATACTTGCTCTCTGAGATCTATTTGTGAAGTAACTTGGCTATATTAATGCCTTGTTACCTCTGTAGATCCCAGCTGTAAAGTCTCTGCAAAGTGGCTAAGTATGTCACGCGACATAGAGCGGCATGTCACGCGACAACATTGGCCAGTTTGCAGAAACTTCATCTTTTCACTTGTAATCTGGCTTTTACCTTTCCATGCTCCCTTGAAATGATCATATACATGTTTTTGGGGTCTATCAGTGAAGTAACTTGGCTATATTAATGCCTTGTTGCCTCTGTAAATCCCAGTTGTTAAGGTCCCTGCAAAGTGGCTAAGTATGTCACGCGACATAGGCAGCCTATGTCACGCGACAACTTAAGCCGCTTGCGTAACCTTCATCTCGTCCGCTTGGTAATCTGATTTTAACCCTCATCATGCTGTAATCTGATGTCTATCTGCAATTTAGATAGTATCTTCATACATAAAAATGTCATCTTTTCACTAAAATACCATTTTTCATACATAAAGGTGCATTCTTTACACCTAAAGCCTATTTTCATGCATCAAAATCATTCCTTTTGCACTCAAAATTAACATCCTTTGCATTAAAATCTCCTTTTCACATTAAAGGTGCATCATTTGCATTAAAAGTCATTTCTTTACATAAAAATGCATCTTTTGCTTTCAAAAATAAAGTCTTTATGCATCATTTGCACCTAAAATGCTATTTTTCCCATAAAAGTGCATCCTTTGCATTAAAATCCTACCTTTACATCAAAAAGCACCATTTACAATCAAAAGCATCCTTTGCAACTTAAAAAATGTCATATTTTCACTAAAATGTCATTTTTACATGCATTTCCCCCATGTCCCCCCATTAGCAACCTTGGAACGGACCGGTGTAAAGATCTTATTTTTACATCGTTTCTTCCATTAAAGGTTTCATAATCTCTTTAGAAAGGGATAACCTTGAACCCGATATCTCCGATTATCACTTAAGACGAGTATGAAGCATCTATATGAGCTCGACCGTCTTAAAGTGTAGGATTGATGGGCTAAGGACATTCCTTCCTAAAGAACCTCATTTTGGACTATAAAAGGGAGTCCCTCTCTCGATCACGCAAGTCCCGAGGTTAAAAAGCGATGATCACAAGTCCAAGATGAGGACAGGATCATAATCCCGAATACATAAAATCCAAGAAATCCCGAGCGACAACCAATAAATGGTTTGTACGTCCGGAAGACAACTTGGGATATTCCCCCCCCCTTATTTTCAAACACATGCACACAAGAAAGCACGCAAGCAAGCACGATAAATGGAATCTTGGGAGACTTGCTACGGCAAGGCACCTTGGGTGAACGACGATCCGTTCTTCCCAAGGGGTAACTTAACCTCCGAACCCATAAAACCTTTTTTTCAAAGTTTTGAGGTAATCAAAATGGCGTGGCGACTCCGTTTTTCAAATTAAACCGAATGTCTTCAAACTCGCGTGAATCCAAAATTTGGGCACACATTCACAGTTTGGCGACTCCGCTGGGGACATCCCAAAGGAGAAAAGCTTTTATTTTCAAAACAAAAATCGATACTAGGTATATAGGTGGAAACCACTTAACCTTCCTGTATCGCTCCCTAACCCGGGGCTTGGGATAACCGGTGGTTTAACAATCCCACGTACCAGTATCCCTTTTCGAATTTTTTTTTTGAAAAAATAAAAGAAAGCTTTTCCCTTTGAGCGGGTTAGACTCCCGTCGCTGATTTCATTAATCGTGCTTGCTTTCTTTGTCTTGCATTGCATCATTTGCATCTTGGATTTCGTGCATACTTTGAACAGGAAATAACCTGAAAATGCAAAGGAGTGGAACCTGGAAAATTGATCCATGCAGTCGTACGGCTTAATCCTCCCTGGATTCGGCCGGGCGACCTCGGTGGCAATTCCATCGGGAAAAATCAGGGAGTTAATGCGCGATCCTAGCAGCTTGGGGCTACTCAGCTCCATGACTGACTGGGGCTCCCAGAAAATTTACGTGCTTAACTGTTGCATTCTCCCCCGTCCCGAAAAATCATTCCTTTAAAACACATTTATGAAAATCTCTGTTTTAACTCAAAAAGGAACATTTTTAGGAGACCGCACACTACGCGCACTTGATATATCCTGTACACTTTGCACGCACGTCCTTCAAACCCGGGGTGGTTCCAGTTGCAGTCACGGACAGCCTTACGATGCTCCCGGGCGCGCACGGAATCATTCCAACCTCCCCATGGCAGCCAGTGTCGACCAATGCACAGTCCGTGTCACACGTTTCAAAAAACCGTGACTTTTTTGGTTGGTTTTTGGTCTAGTCCGTGTCATATAGCCCAGTTGCATACCCTCGTAAAGGTCAAGCCTTAGTTCATAACGGAAGTCAAGGTCTCTCGCTCAGCGAAACTGCGCCAAAATTCCGACAAGGAAAAATTGGTAGAACCTTGACTCCGACATTGACTTTGACCTTGACCCGCACGGAATGCGTAAGAGTCAAGACCGAGTCTTTGCCAAAAAATCCAAAGATCTTTCGCTCAAGCGAAGCTCTGCCAAAATTCCGACAAGGAAAAATTGGCAAGATCTTGACCCGGCATTGACTCCGATTCTGACTCACGCCCGGCATATGCAACCAAGTTCAATGTGATACTGCGTCATCCGACTTTTGCCGTCCGACCCATGCCTATTATCTTCTCGGACATTACCGAAAGTCAAAACGTCAATCGCGCAAGCGAAACTCTGCCAAAATTTCGTTAAGGCAGAAAGACGAGACTTTCCCGGTATTGCCTTGACTATAATCCGCATCGCTCGTGCGTTGAAAGTTCCTATGACCCGCTAGACCCGTTAGGAGCGTTCTTTACTCTCGGTCGGTGGGATCCGCGTGCCCTATAGGACCCTCGCCCGGGGCTGTCCACCCTGGGAGGTCGAAATACAGGTGGAATACGAGGGGCTTATAGACGTAGTGACGGAACCCACTGATCCAGGATCTAGAGTAGTTGCGAAAAGAAGGGCAAATCCCCTTTTCCAACCAAATAGAAATAAATAAAAGACATTGTTTTAAGTAAACTTGAACAATTAATGTAATCACAATTGCATGGTCCTGTCTCTGAAATCCCTAATCGAGACCTCCTCGGTCCGATTTCCTATCCCGACCTTTCATGGTCAAATCCCTAATCGATACCCCCTCGGTCCGATTTCCTATTTTCCTATCCTGACCTTTCATGGTCAAATCCCTAATCGAGACCTCCTCGGTTCGATTTTCCTATCCCGACCTTTCATGGTCAAATCCCTAATCGAGACCTTTTCGGTCCGATCTCCGATTTTCGATCTTGTCTTTTCAAGGTCTCATCTTTTCCGATCAATTAGGATTAGGAGAAAATGTGTTTTAAGCAAAAGTTAAGCGATAAGTGCATGTTACTTGAGCCTTCAATTAAACACCTACCTCCGAGTCTAAACCTCACCTACCTCCTAGTCTAAACCTTGCCTATCCCTTTCCCACATCGAGAAAGAAGTGGACGAGAATACCGGGTCAGCGACTTGTTAGCGCAAAATTCTCAGACAGTTCGCCAGAATCCTCAGTTTTGTCAGTTCGGAGAGTCAGAATGGCCGATTTGGTAGAACAGCGATGGGATGAGTAATCAGATGACTAGGGAAGAAGAGCTAGCCTTAGCCCTGGAAAAGAGTCATAAGGTCCATGAGGAACAGCAAGCCATGATCATTGATGCGCTCCGTAGCCATAGGGTTCAGATAGTGGTCGAAACCAATGGTTCCCTGGTAGAAGATGAAACTCCAGATGCAGCAATTTCAGCTCCTCTATCCTATAACCAATGCCCTCCTCCATCCACATATGATCCCTTGCCAAGGACTACCCCTTTGCAGTCCTTTCCGATGTCCCAAGCCATCAGGGTCCCGATGCCCTCACCTCCTCAGATAAGACCCAGCTTTGTTCACCACCAACAGAGAGCAAATGCTACAGCTACCCCGATTTCTCGGCCCAGTCAGGTTCAGGTCATCATCTTGGAATGGGTCAGTTTACCGCTTCACAGCCCCAGTCAGGTTTAGGTCATCATCTTGGAATGGGTCAGTTTGCAGCTTCCCAAGCCCGACAGTTTGACATAACCCCGCAAACCAATTTGGATCAGTTCGCTCCTCAGGCTCCAAGCTCTACCCCTCTCCTCCAGTTAGGAAGTCAGACAAGGTCAAATACTCCTCATCCAATTCTGCACTCAGTTGTTACGCAAGTTGCTCCTGCTCACCAAGTACAGTATACACATTGCTCTTCCAGTCACGTTCCTCAGTGTGGTCAAGACACGTTCAGTCCTACTTTTACGGTACCTCGAACTTCATATCTTCAGCAGTCATTTGGATCAGCGCTCAGTACTCCCTGGTATTCAACTATTATGAGCCATATATCCCCGTCTTCGACAGCTGTCAGACCCTATGAGGCCCCTTATGAGTCTCACCACTCCCGATCCTTTGGTTCGTATTCTTATGCTTCAATTTTGACTTACAAGGAAGGTTACGGTCACGGTCACACTTTGAATTCTCAGACTGTCATCTCTCCCACCAGGGTACTTCCTACTGTGGTTTCATTTGCTGATGCCAATCTTGTGGCGGGGTCGTGTGGTCCTAATGCTCCTATTGACTCGTTCGAAGGAATATTGGTAGAGCCAATTAAGAAAATACAGGAAAAGCCTAGCAGCGAAAGTGTCGACAATCGCTCGACTCAAGCCATCTCACCCTACCAATCTCGCGCATCTGACACAAAGGAGTCGAATCTTGACGCTTACATTGATGATTACATAAAAAGGGTTCATGCACGGGGAAGCATTTCTGGTCTGAAAATGTCTAGCCGCTATAGACCTTACCCTTCCAACACGGCTGCAACATCTGGTTCAGGAAAGAAGGCATTGTGTACAATGGACGATATCAAGAAGGTACCAATAAATAGTGGTCCTCCAAGACAACGAGAACATTTTGATGATTTTGGGATACCCATGGGCTTAATCTTCAAGGCTTTAGTAAAGCTAGGCCTCCTGGAGCCCCTTAGAGACTACCATCCAAAGAGCTCAAATACACTCCTCGACATGAATGAGCATTGCACCTTCCATAGTCATTATGGCCACACAACCGACAACTGTATAGCCTTGAAGAGAGCGGTCCAAGGGTTAATCGAAGCAGGCAAGCTTGAGCGCCCCAATGGACCAAAACCGACAGACTCTTTTCAGAATGGTGACCAAGTCAATGACCAAGGTTCGGATCAAAGAGCATCAAGAATTTACTTCCAATACTGAAGGGTAGAAATGTGGTCCGACAGCGAAGAGTAGCTAGACTAGGGTCTACCTATCCTTAAGCAAGATTAAAAAAAAAAAGAAAAGAAAAATAGTCTCTCAGTCAACCTTCGTAGGTTCTAGTCCTCCACGGACATTGTAATTAATCTTTAATTTTCTATAAAATAGTCTTCTTCTTTTCTTGCTAGACTTAAGACATTATTTGTACACCTACATTACATTTAATGAAATGGTTTTATTTTATATGATCATTTGCATTGCTCAACGAATAATCTCTTGAAATAATTAACATTCTGATTAATCGGTGTGAGAAAGTCAACTAATGCCATTAAGCCATACATTTTCCTTACCCCACAAAAGGCCTCCATCAAGCCATACACTTTCCCAATCATGCCCCCACCTTCATCTTGACCAAGTCAACGACGGCGGCAACATCAAGGGACAACAAGAGGCCACTCAGCTTCGAAAGATTGACCCCATGTCGACAACAACCTAGGAGCCTGCCTTCGACCTCAAGGATGTCAAGAAAAATTCAAGCAGGGGCTCGCCTTGGCCCTCAAGTGCTTCAGAAAATAAAAAAAATAATAAATAAAAAAATGCAGTGCAAAAAGAGTAATATCCAGCTAGGCTGAAAATCCCAAAAAAAGGGCAGTCTAGGCAAAAAACAGGGTTGCACATAAAAAAAAAAAGAAGAAAAAGATCTTAGTGCAAAAAGAGTAATACCCAGCTAGGCTGAAAATCCCAAAAAAAGGGCAGTCTAGGCAAAAAACAGGGTTGCACATAAAAAAAAAATGAGGCCAAGGACCCAGCACCGCCAATCAAAAGCTTGACGGACAGGCAAAATCAAAGCTCAGAGAATAAAAGTTGTCGATAACAATGGGGCAGTCGAAGCAAAGCCAGAAGCATTTCATAAGCCTGCAGGCACGTACGAATCCTTTCTCCCCCAATGAAAGAGGAAGCAATCAGAAGCAGCCGTCCAAGAATGACTTGGTCAAGGAATCATCCCGAGGCCCACGCCTCATCATCCAGTCTTCTTATCCAAACCTTTTCACTAAAGGAACCACAAATCCCAAAGCCTGAAACAGTTCGGCCAAGGCCGAACTACGGCGACCTGAGCTCCTCACAATGAGGGGAACGTAGGCAACCAGAAATGGTCCGGTCATAAGCACAGTCAAATCCCAGAAAACCCGGTCTCATCAATGACCTCCCTATACACAAACCTTTCTTTCACACCAGCCAACCTTGATCCGCGACATTGGTTGACTTTCTCCTCATGATTAATAAGAATGTTTTTCTTCATATCGAGATTAATGGTTGAATGACCCGAACATCAACAAAGGGTTTTAAGCAATCTTGTGATCATTGTAAATAAAACAAGTTTTCAGATGTCTTGACAAGTCTTCTCTTTCTACATCTTAGGAAAGATAGTGCTAAACACTAATTTTCTGTCAGCAGGGGCTTCCATACACTTTTATCAACCTTTCTACGCTTATACTCTCTCAAAAGAGTCAAACCCAAAGCGAGTTTTTGTGCCTACATCGAATAAGGCCATCAAAATAACACAAAATCGGGATTTATTCCCACCTTTCGAAAAAATATGCCCCTGCATGTATACATTTCTAAAATCTTTTCTTTCACATCTTCTTAAGGTTGACTGATTGACTAAATAAAAAAAAATAAAAAAAAAAAGAAAAAGGATAGGTTTTCCCTCTTCTGCTACAATTCGCATTAGGGCTGCCTTGGAACTCTTCAAAGTTGGGTCTTTGCCAAGCCATTCCTTTAAACTGGGGCTTCTTTAGCCATTTTTGGGGTTCGCATCGAGTTCTTCACTAGGTCCCTAGATGGATTCAGTCTTGGTCAGATTAACCCCAGGATCACGTTCGCAGTACCAATCAGATTGGAATTTTTGCTAGGTCACCAGACTGGGGCTTCGCCAAGTCACTTCGCCTACTCAGTTCATTCAACCGGGGATTTGCCAAATGAAAGGATCTTTCCTTGCTTTAGTAAGACATGGGGCTTTGCAGAAAGTTTTTTTCCTCAGACCGGGGCTCCGATAAGTCACATCCATCCCTAGAAGAGAGGTTTGGTCACTTCAACATCTACTTTGGTTATAAAAGCCTATCAGCATCAGCTTCAAGCGCCAGAGTTTAAGAAAAGGACCTTAATCAAGACCCGAGATTTAAACCCAGTCTCAGCCCAAGAAGGAATTCTAGTCCACGTTGACAACATCTCAGCAACAACAGCAGTTCAGTCCGCACCCAAGGGATACGACCCCACCTTCTTGAAACCCGTCTTAAACAATTTCCAAACACATTCCATATGTACATCCAGACCCAGTCCCTACCATGTTTCCAAGAAAAAAAAAATCACCCCTAAGCTCAAGTAACGTGCCAATTGCTAATGATAACATTTTCTCCCAAAAAAGCGCCTCCGTTATTCCCTTTATAATGAGATAACGCCAGGCGACAGTTTCCTAATTGTCAAAAATCCAACTTTAGCTACATCTATCACAGATTGAGAAGTACGCTCAAGTTACCCCTGTCTCCTCGATAGTGACATAATGCCCTGTGGCCTATTTTACAAATTTACCCCTGTGGTTCGTTTTATTATTTTGTCCCTAGGATTCTCAATTCCATTTCTCAACATAATTAGAAAAACCCTAGGGTCCTTCTTACTTTCTTTACAAAAAAATTATCGGGTACGTCCCATTTCTTTACCAAAAATTATCGGGTACGTCCCATTTCTTTACAAAAATTATCTTCTTTACAAAAAATTATCAGGGTACGTCCCGTTTCTTTACAAAAAATTATGGATACGTCCCACTTTCTTTTACAAAAAATATGGGTACGTCCCACCTTTTTTACAAAAAATGACCGGGTACGTCCCGTTTCTTTACAAAAAATGATCGGGTACGTCCCGTTGCTTTACAAAAAATGATCGGGTACGTCCCGTTGCTTTACAAAAATGATCAGGGTACGTCCCACTTTATTTACAAAAAATTATCGGGTACGTCCCACTTTTCTTTACAAAAATTATTGAGTCATTCCTACTTCTTTACAAAATCCATCCTTTTTCGCGATCTCCGTTATTCCAAGGTGAAGGAATAACATTTCGCTCTCTTTCGATCTCCGTTATTCCAAGGTGAAGGAATAACATTTCGACCTTTTTCGCGATCTCCGTTATTCCAAGGTGAAGGAATAACATTTCGCTCTTTTTCGATCTCCGTTATTCCAGGGTGAAGGAATAACATTTCGACCTTTTTCGCGATCTCCGTTATTCCAGATTGAAGGAATAATATTTCGCTCTTTTTCGATCTCCGTTATTCCAAGGTGAAGGAATAACATTTCGACTTTTTTCGCTCTATTTCGATCTCCGTTATTCCAAGATGAAGGAGTAACATTTCGACCTTTTTCGCGATCTCCGTTATTCCAGATTAAAGGAATAACATTTCGCTCTCTTTCGATCTCCGTTATTCCAAGGTGAAGGAATAACATTTCGACCTTTCTCGCGATCTCCGTTATTCCAAGTTGAAGGAATAACATTTCGCTCTCTCTTTCGATCTCCGTTATTCCAAGATGAAGGAATAACATTTCGACCTCTCTCGCGATCTCCGTTATTCCAAGGTGAAGGAATAACATTTCGCTCTCTTTCGATCTCCGTTATTCCAAGGTGAAGGAATAACATTTCGATATCTCTTTCGATCTCCGTTATTCTAAGACGAAGGAATAACATTTCGACCTTTTTCGCGATCTCCGTTATTCCAGATTAAAGGAATAACATTTCGCTCTCTTTCGATCTCCGTTATTCCAAGGTGAAGGAATAACATTTCGACCTTTCTCGCGATCTCCGTTATTCCAAGATGAAGGAATAACATTTCGCCCTCTCTTTCGATCTCCGTTATTTCAAGATGAAGGAATAACATTTCGACCTCTCTCGCGATCTCCGTTATTCCAAGGTGAAGGAATAACATTTCGCTCTCTTTCGATCTCCGTTATTCCAAGGTGAAGGAATAACATTTCGATATCTCTTTCGATCTCCGTTATTCCAAGATGAAAGAATAACATTTCGATTCGCAAAGTTCGAACTACGGCCTGGCTTGATTCCTCCGGGATACGTAGGTAGCCTACTTTAGGTTCAGCCAATTCGTCACATAAGACACCCCATTCCCCAGCGGATCTTTTTCGAACTATGATTATGGCTTGATTCCCACTCAGGATACGTAGGTAGCCTTTCATAAAAGGTTCAGCCACTCGACCAACTTGGTCACCTGATCTGTCTCGGCATTCGCCAGATTGGATTCTTTTCTATCGACAACCCCACTCGCCCTGCAAGTGACGTTGCCGAGGGGCTTCTGTAAGTACCCAAATCTGGCTCATGCCTTCCGGTTAATTTTCCCGGCAATTCCGGTAATTTTTCCGGCAATCCCCCGGATTTTCCTAGAAATCCGGAACAATTCCGGAACTGTTTCAAACCACCTAAGGGGAGAAGGGACTGCTTGGAGCCAAAGAAACACGTTTTTACTTTATGAGGAATTCCCTTCTAGAAGACTGCCACCTTGCATGTTTCTAGAAGAATCTGGAAGTGGCTACTTATGTCGTGCGACATATGCGACATAATGGCCATGAAGACTTCTAGAAGCTTGCCACCTTGCATGTTTCTAGAAGAATCTGGAAGTGGCTACTTATGTCGCGCGACATAATAGGCCATAAAGACTTCTAGAAGCTTGACACCTTGCATGTTTCTAGAAGGAAAACGGTTATGGCTTGTTATGTCGTGCGACATAATAAGCCCATGCAGGCAGCCTATAAATAGAGGCCTTCACCTCTAATTTTGGGCACCCCTTTTCCACCCCTCAGTCCCCCTCTATAGAGAATACGCCCAGAAGCATCATCTCTCCTCACATACTCCCTAAAACACACACTAATCCACCCAAAATCACTCACCATTCAACCAATCCACACACACACTTCCCACACACATCAAGAACCAAAGTTTCTCAAGGAATCAAGGCTCGACATCAGATCTGGAGGTTGCTGTTGAAGGCTCCTATATCTAACATGATATAGGAAGTCGTGGTCTTCAAGGGTAACGAGTTTCTACCCTTTTTCCTCTCTCTATTTCTTTTTGAATGTGAGATCCACTTGCTAAATGTGTTAATAATACGGTATTCTGATTAAAGTTGCATGCTTTAGTGTTATATTGCTTAGATCCATATCCATTTGCATCACATTTCACGTAAAAGCCCCGGTTTGGCATTGTTTTTGCATGAACACTCGAGATGAGTGTGGATCCCTCATATCCACACCCTCTTGAAGTGTTCATTATTGAAATACTTGCTCTCTGAGATCTATTTGTGAAGTAACTTTGCTATATTAATGCCTTGTTACCTCTGTAGATCCCAGCTGTAAAGTCTCTGCAAAGTGGCTAAGTATGTCACGCGTCATAGGCAGCCTATGTCACGCGACAACATTGGCCAGTTTGCAGAAACTTCATCTTTTCACTTGTAATCTGGCTTTTACCTTTCCATGCTCCCTTGAAATGATCATATACATGTTTTTGGGGTCTATCAGTGAAGTAACTTGGCTATATTAATGACTTGTCTCCCACAGATAGATACACAAACAACGTTTCGCCAGTGGTCGGGCTACTCAGGAGAGGTGGAGTAGCGAGGTAATCCTTCAGCTGTTGAAACGACGAATGACATTCGGTCGTCCATTCAAAATTTTTCGTCCCCCTCAACGCTTTGAAGAAGGGGAGAGACCTCTCTGCTGACTTAGATATGAAGCGGCCAAGAGCTGCCACCCTGCCGTTAAGTCGCTGCATCTCCTTTATACTGGTCGGCTCTTTCATGTCGACTAGAGCCTTGATCTTCTCCGGGTTAGCTTCTATACCTCGCTGAGATACCATAAATCCAAGGAACTTTCCAGCAGCTACACCAAAGACACACTTGCTAGGGTTGAGCTTCATATCGTTTGCTCTCAAATTGGCGAACGTTTCCTTTAGGTCGACCACGTGACGTCCAGTTTTTGTTTTGATGACCATATCGTCGACGTAGGCCTCCATGTTTCGGACAATTTGAGAGGCAAAGACTTTGTTCACCATTCTTTGATAAGTCGCCCCTGTATTTTTCAATCCAAAGGGCATCATGTTATAGCAGTAGATGCCTCCAAATTGCTTGGAAAGCTGTTTCACAATGTCATCCTCGTGCATCTTAATGCTGTGGTATCCTGAGTAAGCATCGAGGAAGCTGAGGGTGGAGTGACCGGCAATAGAATCAACTAGTTTGTCGATCCTAGGAAGAGGATAGCTGTCCTTCGGGCAGGCAAGATTTAGAGTGGTGAAGTCGACACACATCCGCCATTTGCCATTTGATTTCTTCACCATGACCACATTGGCCAACCACGTTGTGTGAGTGGCCTCCTTGATTATCCCTGCACTTAAAAGTTTTTGTACCTCAGTTTTTATGGCTTCCTCCTTATCACGAGCAAAACTCCTCAATTTTTGGGGTCTAGGCTTTATGGTCGGGTTGACTTCAAGTCGGTGAACGGCGACCTCTTCCTTGATTCCCCTCATGTCTTCTACTCTCCATGCGAAGACGTCATTACTCTCCTTGAGTAGCTCAATGATTTCTGCTCGCTCCTCGATAGATAGCTGCTTTCCAATTTGAATTTTTTGGTCGGGGTGGGAAGGGTTAGTGATTACTGACTCTAGCTCATCCACAGCCTCTAACCTGGACCATCTCTGAACTGCAGGGTTTCAATGATGATTTCTCTGACCCTTTGTCTCTCCTCGACCCCCAGGTGTGGAGCTTCTTCTGCTATCATATCATCCAGCTTATCTGCAACCTCGCTGGTGGTGGTAGTGGCCCCCGAGTTATTGTCGATCTGGAGGCATAGGTTGCCTATGAGGACTTGGTCGACCATAACTACATCTGGATCGACCTCTGTGGTTTCAGAGTGACGTGTCGACTCAATCATGACCTCGTCATTTGAGCGATAGGTCGACTCCTCCACATTGGCGATTGTCGACAGTCGAGTAGTTTTGGTGACTGACTGGGACAGCTTCAAGTAACCATCTGCAGTCTCAATTTCTAACTCCCTTTTCTTTCTTTCTCTAAGAACATGATCCAGGTAGGCTCGAGCTGTGCCTTATACACATCCAACTCCAGCAGGTGTGGGGAACTTGACTCGCTGGTGAGGAATTGATGCTACCATTCCAAGCGCGACCTGGCCTGGAATACCAAGTATAGCAGCGTAATCACTGTTCACATCTATTACAATAAATTGTACCTTCAAAACTACCCTGTGGGGGTACTGGCCAAGGTCGACGTCGAGCTCAATCTGTCCTTTGGCGCCAACTCGATGGTTGGTGAAGCCCTCCAACCTGCCATCATACCTTTCAAGCTGCTCATCATTAAGTCCCATCTCCTGGAAAGTTTTGTAGAATAAAATGTCCTTGAAGGCCCCCGTGTCGACTAAGAGTCTGCTCGTCATACATCCATCTATGAGACCTGGGATGACGAGAACTTGCTCCCTAGCAGCCATATTGGTTGCCAACTCATGGGGGTAGAAGCTGATCATATCATCTCTGACATCTCTCCTTGGAGGCACATGGGGGGCCTTATTGAGTTGAAATTTTTTTTGCTTGATGGCGGTGTTACTGGCTTGCTCTGTAATGACCCCCAAGTTCAATCTAGGTTGCCTCGGTCCTTGTTGTCCACCTGCAGGCTGCTCGCCTCCACCAGTTTGAGGCCTCTTCACGTATGCGTCGAGTCTTCCTTGTTCGACCATTCTTTGGATTATGCGCTTCAAGCCTAAACAATCCTCCGTGAGGTGACCTGTGTCCTTGTGGTAATCACAATATTTGCTGTTGTCCCTTCTGAACTTGTTGCCTGGGTTCATTGGGGCAGGTGGAGCCAACTCGACTGCATTCAGGATTTCAGTTCGACTCACCATTAGGGGAGTGAAAGTCTCGGGCACCTTCTCTGTTGCCCTTGTCCTGTTCTTTCCATTTTTATTGTTTCCTCCATTCTTGTTGGAGTCCTTCTTATCATCAGCAACCTCCACCTTGGGGCTTTTCCCATTTATCTTTTCCTTCCTTTCCTCGGCCAGTGCGACGTTGTAAACCTTTTCGAACAACTCTTGTCGAGTTGTGACTGTACGAACTGTGAGTTCATAATCCATGTCTGCCGAGGAAATACCACTTCGGAAGCAATTGATCACCTCTCTTTCAGTGAGATCCTCTTCAATCTTGTCAACCATTTCTTTAAACTTGGTGAAGTAGCTCATGGAGCTCTCATTTTTCGCTTGTACCAAGTTGTTCAGATCGGTGACAGTCACTTTCCGAGCTCCAGCCGTCGAGAAGCGATCTAGGAATTTGGTTCTTAAACATGTCCAGGTGGTTATGCTCCCAGCTGCCAAACCATTGAACCACGTCAAAGCTGCTCCTGTGAGGGTACTTATGAGGGCTTTGCACATATTGTCGTCTTCATTGGCGACAAAGCACATCGTGGCTTCCAGTGCGCTATGTGACTCTTGGCATTGGTTGCCCCCGAGTACTTTTCCAATAGGGGCAATGCGAAACTAGGAGGAGGTCGACCGTCTCTCATCTCCTTGGATAGAGGTCGAAGAGCAAAATCAACTCGTTCAACCTTTCCAAGTATCCTTATTCCTTTCATTCTCCCACCGCTCGAACTTTCTCTTCCACCGGAGCCACTCCCTAGCATCGTGTCCTGTCCTCTCCAACAGGGGAACGGCATTCGACCTTTGGCCCTCGCTTCGGGTGGAGTCATTTGTCCGCTTCTCCTATCTCTCGTAGGAAGGAGCTCTTTCCGATCTAACTGAGATCTTTGCCTGTCATTCCTTTGTGGTGACTGCGCCTATCATCTCCGGTAGGCGACTCGCGCCTATTACCCCGAGTGGCGACTCCGCGCCTCGTCTCTTATAGGCGACTGCGCCCATTCCCGTCCCTATGGGATCCCGATCTTTGTGTCCGGCAGGGGAACCACGTCGGCTTCTATTGGCCTCTAAATGCGTCCTCAAACTGATTGAGCTTCCCGCTCCCTATTCCCGTGAGGCTAGCCCTTAAGTCATTACTCGGCAAGACACGGATAGGTGATTGAGGTCGGACTACCATCCTTTGATCGACATTTTGACCCACACCCTCATTAGGCCTAGCACTCCTGGCTGCCGCCCGTTGGAGACTTGAGAGGGAGCCACTCTTTACGAACGTATGTCACCGTTTCGCTTCCTCCATAGCTATCAAATCAGCCTGTAATCCGGGCTCGTTCAACATCATTTCCTTCTTGCTCATGGGATTGGTTGAGGGACCTGCCCTGTTTCCAATGTTAACCTGTCCAGCTGGACATTTTGGAGGAGGTGTAACTCCTTGTCCCTCCATATGGCATTTTCCTCTTCTTGTGTCCGGCAACCCTCTGCCATCAACAACACTGGTAGAGCGCGTTGCTCTACCGTGAGGGCGATTTGGTGGGGGAGGAGGCGGTGGTGTTATCGGTATTGACGTTGAGATTTCCAAGTTTGCATTAGTGTTGTTGTTCATGCCTCGTGCCCAAGCGAGGCTTCAGATACATGTCCATCTGAAGTCACCATTGTTGTAGGTTGAGAAAAATTTCGAGGTCAAGCTAAAGCACAGTTCCCGGCAATGGAACCAAACTGATGCTGCAGGAATTGTGCTTATCAGTAATCCTCCACGTGGCAGGACCAATCACCTGGCTCCTTGACCTGAAATCAGAACCCACGACTAGCCGGATGTGTCTCCGGCGAAGACGCTCGGGCGTGAGAGTAAGATCACGATTGTATATAGCACAAAATGTATTGAATAATGAATTCAGATAACAAAATGGCAGTTACCTTTCACCGTTTGATAGTGATGAAGTATTTATAGGAGGTGGCCTTTGTATTTTTGGTGGTGTTACATTAGCTCCGAAATTATAGCGGCGGTTATGGTCATGAGAACGTACCTGTAACCATCCCTGATTTATAGGGATGCTGTTATGGAAAGATTTGACCCATGTGCGTCCACATCTGTTAGGTCGACACTTGGTGGTTAGGTCGGGGTCGCCATTTGTGGAATGGTCGACCTGACTGGCGGGTAGAGCATGGTTCGTACTCGAGTTGTAGTATGGATCATGAGGTCGGACTAAGTTAGGTCGGGACCTGGTAGGTCGGACATGGACTTAGTCGACGCATACTTGAGATGGGCTTTGGGCCTTGCATTGATTGGGCCAGCTTCATTGAGAATGTGAGAGTCAAGGCTGTCTGTGATTGGGCTTTACCCATTTGACCCAACTCGACACTTTTGGTATGTTCAAGTTTGATGATGCAAGTAGTTAGTGTGAAGTTGTTGAACCAATTTGGGGATAATTACTGCATATTGTAGGCATAATGTTGAAATTAGGTTTTTCGATTGAAATAAGGTATTATAATTTTTTTCTCGTATACCTGAAACTATAAAAGTCATTTTTTCATTTTTTTTTCTCATTTTTTTAGAAAATAAAAAAATTAATATTTTATTAAAAATGAATCGTATACTATGACTAACAGACTAGATAAAATTTGATAATCACGTATAAGAGGTATTTTCAATATTATTAAAAAAAACTCTGATATTTTACTAAAGCTGACTTTTATACTTTAACTATTCGATTAAACAAATCTTATAATTCAAGTATAAAAGTCATTTTTTCAACCAAAAAAGCAAAACAAAATTATATTGTATACAAAATACTTGTGTACATAAATTATCATACCTAATTTCAACCAAAACAAACCAAATTCCAAAAAAAAATCAAATTGATAAGTTTAATTGTTGTGAAAAAAATGGTGAAAATATAAATGGATTATGTCTCAAAGATACATTATAAGACATTTTAATATGCTTGGTAATTTTTATTTCAACCGTAAGATATAGGTATTATATCTCAGATATATAAGACCTATATGGTTTTACATATTAATATAAATTATATAAATATTTAAAAGTCTTATATTTTGTTTATAAGACTTATAAAGTGTCTTTTAATAGAGGTATAAGACATATAAAATTGTTATAGCTAAGGCCTCAATGTGATTATTCAGTCTCATACTTAATTTATAAGATAATTTATATGTCTTATATTATAGGTCTTATGTATCTCATAGAAGACCATATATAGATCTTATATAAGAGATATATACGACCTATAAATGGTTTTATACAGTGTTCTAAAAGACCCCGCCTAAGGGCGCCTAGGCCCCGCCTAGGCGCTAGGCCCCTCTCCAACGCCTAGTTTTAAGCCCCGCCTAGGTCCCAACTAATCCTGACTAATTCCGACTAGTCCCCGACTAGTCCCCGCCTAGGCGCTAGGCCCGGCTCCGCCGCCTAGCATCCGCCTAGCGCTTTTTAGAACCTTGGTTTTATAGATTAATATAAATTATATACATATTTAAAAGTCTTTTATCATAGTTATAAGACTTATAAATTGTCTTTTATTTTAAGAGAGGTATAAGATCTAGATATTTATTATAGTTTTGGCATCAATGTGCTTATTAGGTCTTTTACCTGATTTATAAGATAATTTATAGGTTTTTTAATTATAGGTCTTATATATGACATATATAAGACATATAAATGGTCTTACATATTAATATAGATTATTTACATATTTAAAAGTTTTACATCATAATTATATGACTTACGAATTGTCTTTAAGATAGGTACACGACTTATAAAATTATTATAGTTATTGCAAATATGATTGTTTGGGCTTATACTTGTTTTATAAGATAATTTATATGTCTTATATTATACTCCCTCCATCTCACTTCAATTGATCCACTTTCCTTTTTGGGACGTCCCACTTCAATTGATCCATTCCATAAATGGAAAGTTTTTCATATATTTATACCCTTATCATCTCCACATATTTACAAAAAAACCAATCATTAACTTACTATTCCTTCCACTCATTCTCTCTCCTATTAAATATTTTTAACTTTTACATTCTCTCTCCTATTCCCTATCACACATTTAACTTTTACATTCTCTTTCCTCTAATTTCTACCCACTTTATTCATTTTTCTTAAAAATTGTGAAATTCACCCCGGGACCAATTGAAGTGGGACGGAGGGAGTAGGTTTTATATATCTCATATAAGATAAATTAAGTCATGGATATATTGGAATTTTTGGATTATTTGGTTGAAAAATGTCTCATACTTGAACTACTAGAGGCGAATTGGTCTTATACTTTATATATATGAATTGTAATGCGTAAATTATCAAATTAATCTATGACTATTATTGAAAATTTTTATTTTTTGTTGAAAAATGGTTATATAGCTGAATTATAAGAGCTTTATTGGTCTTATACTTCAACTATAAGAGTTGTAATATGTAAATTATCAGATTCTTCGTGGCTATTATTGAAAATTTTGATTTTTTTTTTTGAAAAATTTGTCTTATACCTAAACTATAAGAGGCGAATTTAGGTATAAGAGTTATGCGTAAATTGTTAGATTAAACCATGCTATAATTGGAATCTTTGATTCTTCATGGTAGAAAAAGTTGTCTTATATCTGTACTATTATACTTGACTATTATAGTTGTAATTTGTAAATTATCAGATTAATTCGTGGTTATTATTGAAAATTTCTGATGTTTTAGTTTAAAAAATTGTCTTATAACTGAAATGTAAGAGACGAATTGGTCTTATAATTCAACTATAGAGTTGCACCAGGAGTGATATGACAATTCTGTAAATATATGTCTTGTATAGCATTTTTGTAAATAACTGACTTAACTAGTGGTATTTTTGTAAATAATTAACTTATCTGGTAGGTAATAATGTGAAAAATATATAAATAATGACCTTTATATAGTTCAACTATAAGAGGCAAACTAGTATTATACATCAATTATAAGAGCAGACTAGGGTGGACAAAAAATGGTGAAGCGGTTGAGTCTGATCCATTAAGAAATATGATTTTGCAGTTCAACTGCACCGACCCAAATCCCATTTCAACTGCATTGGCCCATTTTTTTATTTAATTAAATATTAGCCTTTTCATATTTTATAAATTATTTAATAAAACAGTTAGGCCTTTTGTATTTTTTTTTACATTTTTTTCTTTAATCTTCTATTTAAAAAAATTGATGTTTTTGTGAAGGGAACATATAGAAATATTCCCCTGTACTTAGATGAAGGATGTAGAATGCCCTTATACAAGATAATTGTCATATTAACCCCCATAATTAAGAAAAATGTGTGGAGATTAGAACACCGACAAATTTCCGTTTAAAATTTAACGAAAATGCTGACTAGTTGTCTTAGTTGGCACTTGACATGGCAAAAATTTCCTGACGTGAAAATAAAACTGTAAAACTATAAAACATTAAACTTAAGACCCTAAAAATTATTTCTCATTTTAAAGGGCCTTAAAGTTAAAATATAATTTACAAACGCACCCCTCCCATATAAAGTCAGTAACCTAACCTACTCTTTTTCATTCTTTGCGTAGAAAAAATCATCTTCTGTTTTTCATCCTCGACCTCTCACCTACCATCACCGTCCGCCCATTCCAATCCCAACCCACCGTCAGCACCCCATCTTTCCGAGGCACTCCCTTTCTCGCCAAGACCACCCACGTCATCGCCCACTCCAATCGTCGCGCCTCCTACCCGCATTGTCGTGTCCTGCTCCTTCTCCGTCAAGAGCCGACGAACACCATTTCTGCGACTACCCTCCATTTTCCATCCACACCTTCCACAGCCACCCTTCAAACTCCCTTCAACCTCACCAAATCTTCCCTAATTTGGGTTTCAATTATGATAAGATATGGGTTTCAATTTTGCGTACCAAAGCTTGCTCTTATTTGGATTTTGATTTTTAGCATTGATTTTAAAATCAAATTTGAATTCGTACCCACCAATTTTGCCCTAATCTGGGTTTCAGTTTCGCCCTAATATGGGTTTCAATGACTTTGGAAAACAAGGTTTAATTTTGCTTGAAAATCCAGATTTTGCTTGGCTGTAGAGAGAGAACCCAGATTTTTTTACTTGACTTTAGGGATGAATGATTTGAATTTTGACTTTGTAGAAGAGGCCACATTTTGGCAAAATGCGGTCTTTTTTATTTTGATGATGGTGTTTATGTTTTATCAGATTCGGTGGGTTGAAATTGGTGGTTATAGCGTGGAGGATGTATTTACTAGGGTTATAGTGCATGTGGTGTGGTGGAGCAGTAGTGACAGCATGGTGGTATACTTGAAGGGGAGGAAGAAGAAGGGGGTGGGCGGCTGTAAATTGGGAAAGGAAGAAAAAGGGTTTATTTATTTTATTCTTTTTTATTAATTGCCAAAAACTTATAAAAAACGCATTTTTTGTTAACTTAACAAAAAACGTGTTTTACCGTCTTCTCTCTCACATAATCCACGCACAGTCACACACACACAACGCAGACCCTCTCTCTCTATCCTCTCTCTCTAGACGCAATTGCGTCGTCTTCTTCCTCAATCCGCTCCTTCTCCGGCCAAACTCGTTGTCAACCTTCTCCCTCACACCCAAATCTTCACCGGCGACCTCTCTCTATCTCAATTACCCCCTTCACCGACCCAATTTCTACCTCCCTCAATCCATCAGCGAATTCCCAACAGGTAGCCACCATTTACAATTGTATCCGTCGGGTGATCAAAGCTCTGCCATAACGTAGAGTTTGATTGATTTAGAAGTACCAAGTTGCCGGACTCCAGTAGCTGCAACGACGCAACATGGGAGTCGAATTGGGGCGTTGACCAGATGGGTTTTTTGGTATCATCAAAAACTGTGACGCCGGTGATGGAGAGGTTGAATTGGGAATATCTAGAAACTGGGTTGTTGCGATTGGCAGTCCAGATGATGGTTTTCGTAATTCGATGTGAGATGACGAGGTAGAAGGAGGTGGATTTGGGGTCGAGGGTGGTGATCGAGGCTTGGAAGGTGGAGTTGAGAGAAGAAAGGAATTGAAGATTGATTTAGCATACATTATAGAGGAGTACGACGGAGGCGTAGTTTAAAGAGTGCCAGTCTATGTATAATAGAGTGCCCGTTAGTGTATAATCAAGTGCCCGTTGGTGTATAATTGAGTGCCCGTTAGTGTATAATTAAGTGTCCGTTAGTGTATAATCAAGTGCCCGTTGGTGTATAATTGAGTGCCCGTTAGTGTATAATAGAGTGCCAGTAAGTGTGTAACTGAGTGTCAATATATTTTTGAATGCCAGTTCTTGTAATTTTGAATGCCAGTCCATGTATTTTTGAATGCCAGTTCATGTTTTTTTGAATATCAGCAAAAATAATTATCAGTATTTTTGAGTGCCAGTATATGCATTTTTGAGTGCCAGTAAATGTGTTTTCAAATGCCAGTCTATGTATATAAAAGTGCCCGTGTGAAGAGTGTCAGTTCATGTATATAAAAGTGCCCGTGTAAAAAGTGTCAGTTTCATGTTTATAAAATGCCAGTATGAAATCACTGGTAATTTGTAATATTAACACTGGCATTTATCATGTTGCCAGTAATTACAAAAATGCCACCGTTTATTTTGAACATGGTTGCCAGTAATTACAAAATTGTCACCGTTTATTTTGAACAGCTTTTGGAAAACACGTTTTTCCTTAGCTTAAGAAAAAACTAGTTTTTTATAAGACCAACTCTTATTAATTTGTATTTTTTTCATATTAACAAAACAACATCGTTTTGTGGTCAAATGATAACTTTTTTTTTGTTGCACAACAAGTTCATTTGGCAAATTTCTTCCGGGTGTACTCATCAAATTGCCAAATAAGCAGGTTAGTCAGCTTTTTTTTTTTTTTAAGTTTTGGACATAAATTTAACGATTTTCTAATCTTCACACATTTTTCTTAAAGTTAACACAACAATTAAGGTTTCTAGAGCAAATCTGAAAAGTAAGAGGTAGATTAAATTAATTTAATAGGGGCCATTTTTAAAAATTATAATTTACAAATTAAACCCCCTTCCCTTTTAATTTACCTTAAAAATCTAAAAATTTTCACTTATCTAAACCAACCCTAAGATTGATTTCACTTTCTCTATGTTCTCCAATAATGTCCCCCCCCCTAGAGATGCCCAGTCGGTTCAGACCGGCGGTTCCAATTCTACGGTTTCGATTCCGGTTTGAACCGTGATTTTCAAAAAAAAAATGTTTTTTATTTGTTATGTTTTTTATTTATTTTCTAAACTTTGTAAATTATAATAAATTTTGTTTATATTTTTTTTACTTGTTATGTTTTTTGATATATTTTTTAAATATTTTATTTATATTTGAAACTTCATAAAATTACCAATTTAAATAATATCACATCCAAAAGTATTTTTTTTAAAACAGGGACGGTACCCGGGCCAATTTTATTAATAAAAATAAGAAATTACAAGGAGGGGGACAACCAATGAACCAAAGCCAAAGGAGCCTTACCTCTAATTACATTATCTTAAAAAAAAAAACAAAGTCTAATCTATTAAAAAAAAAAGAGTCTAATCTATATAAAAAAAAAGTCTAATCTATAAAATTACAATTAACTTATCATATGGAGCGGAATAGTTCATTCCCTCCTCGTCGATGTATCTTCATCAAAGCCCGCCTCCTCCTCGGAACTACTTCTTTTATCTTGAGTTCTTAGTTCGGCTTTTGTCCAATCGCCAAACACCATTTGATATTCTAAATTATATGGACTTCGATCATCCAAGACACACCCTCCTACACTAAATACTTCTTCTACGTCGACTGTTGAGGCGGGAGCGGCTAGGATCTCCTTTGCTATCAACAATAGAATATGATAGTTGTTTGCCCTTCGTGCCCACCACTTTACAATATCAAATCCTTCTATAGGCTCAAAAGAAGTGGTTAAATATGATTCAAGTTCAACATAAGTGGAGCCACCTCGTTGACGTTTTTGACTTCTAGAATTTATTAAATTATCTACCCATGAAAATGGATCGGTATCATCATGAGAACTACTACGACCTACATTTTCACTACTAGGATAAACGATATTACCAAAAAGATCATAATATTCTTTATAAAGTTCATATAAAGTATTTTTAGTAGTAGTTACAACGTCTTTTGCCTTTGGGATATGTTTATCTAAGATAAAATCAATCCCGGTGGGAAATAGATTCTTATAATAATATGCAAGTATTTGTTCTTGTTAGGATTTTGGTCCCAACCACAATTGCTAGGTTGATAAAGATGCAAGCACAAAATAACAATAATAGCAAGAACAATAAAAATACGAAACAAAATTGAAAAACAATGAACACAAGAGATTTACGTGGTTCACCAACTTGGCTACGTCCACGGGCGACGGAGAATCAATCCACTATAATCAAGAAGAGTACAAGGAGAATCAAGGTGAAAACCTTTCACACAATCTCACAATCTCTCACAATACAATAGTGAATAAACAAACTTGTTTCTCTCTCTCAATCTCTCTCTCAAGGCTTGGCGGAGGAACAAGACAAAAAGAATAATTTATATTACTAGGGCAAAGGCAAACAGAAGCCACGAAATCGGCCAGGCCCAGCCCATGGGAACCCTTCACAACGCCGCGAGGCGTCCGCCTCAAAGAGGACCATGCGGCCGCCTGGGAACCTACGAAGCAACGATCAATCCTCTGCCCACGAAGCGCCCGCCCCATACAAGCCAAGCGGCCGCCTCAAACCAGCAACCAAGACCAACCGCTTCGGCCACCGAGGCGCCCGCCTCGACCCAGGTGGGGCGCCCGCCTCAGCCTCGTAACGGCGAAGACCGCCAGCAATCTTGCATCCTTGCCCAATCCAATTTGTCAACAATTGAGAGTCACACCCAACAATTCTCCACCTTGACGATCAATCCCGAAACAAGCTATAACCAAGAGAACATCTCTTTCTCCGCCGCCACGCCCCGAAGGGCATCAATGACTAATAACACCCACTAAGTCCAAGAACTTCTTGAACTTAGCAATCGAAACCTTCGAACCCGGCTTTGTCAACATGACCGCCTCCGTTATAATCATAACATACCCAATACATCCGTCACTGTTCTTGACATACACAATGCACACACAAGCATTTGAATACGGAACCCGTGACCCATTGTGATGAACCCGATTTTTTTGTGAAAATCAAACGGAGTCGCCACGCCATTTTAATTTTGAGGGCCAAAACTTTGAAAAATGCCCGAGATCAAGAGATTCGAGTTCAGAGGTCACGTTACGCGCCGGGAAGGACGTTAGTGTGCACCCGGAACGCCTCGTAAAAACGAGTCTTCCAAACATTCAAAATCCTTTGTTGTGTGTGTGTGTGTGTGTGTGTGTGTGTTTTGGCCAAAATAAGTTGAAACTGAGGTAAGTAAAAATTGGGAACTCTTTTTTAAGGCTTTAAACTGATCCCATGATTTTTTGGATGATTTTTGGGTTGAGATTTGTAACTCAAAAGATTTTTGGAAGTTGAAAACCATTTCTGCCAAAATGAAAAAAGCAGTTGACCCTTGACTTTGAAATGGACTTTAGGGCTTGAAAACTCCAGAATATGGGAAAAGTCCGGGAATGAAAAATGTTCAAAACACTTTAAAATAGGTTTCTGTAAAAGAACTTTTCATTTTGGAGATGATTTGAGGGGTCAAAACCTTCTGGAAATCTCAGATCTGAAATCTGGATTTCCAGAGACTGATGAACTGACCTTTAAAAGAAAATTTGAAAAAAGGAGTTTTACTCACACAAAAAATAAGGTAAAAATATGTATGGAAAGATCTGGATGTTGGCTACAAAAAGTATTTTGTAGTCAACACCAAATTCCAAGTTTATCTATGTCCAAAAAATTAGACCATGGACTGAGGTCTGAGAAAATTGCTACTGGACAGCAACTTCCCATGAAAGAAAATATGATTTTAAAGGGGGGTTTTGCATCCATGCTTGTCCCCATTTCCCTAGGTTTTGGTTAGTGATCACTTGACATTTTAGTGGTGAATCAACTATACCAAACCATTCTTGGGGTACATTAGGACTAAGCACTTCATTTGCTTGGGAAGGGGATTTTTATCCTTTGAAAATGAGATTTGATGCTTGAAAATGGTTTTTGGGGTTTTGAAAATGAGTTTTCTTTGAAAGAAAGTAAGAACACATTAAAGAAAATGTTGATCCTTGTAGAAGATCATCCATGGAGATGGACTTCCATGGTGATCTTCTTGGATCTTAAAACAAGAAGAAGAATGAACTACATTTTGTAGTTTGAAGATGCATGCATGGATGAGAGATTTAGGGTAAGAAGAGGGAGGTTATACCTATCTTATTTGTATTTTGAGGCTTTGGCTTGAATATATGAGTGTTTGAGGCTTGAATGTGTTTAGGGTTTGAAAGTGTTTAGGGTTGATGATTTGAGTTGGTTAAAGAGAAAACAAGTAGATAACAATGAAGTCCTCTATGTTTTCTCTCTAATCCTCCTCCTATAGGGTGATTTGAGCTTGGATTGGTGTATGTATGAGAGTATGTATGAGAGTGATTTGAAGTGTTTGTGAGTGAGTGAGATTTGGGAAAGATTGGAGAGAAAATGGTGGCAATCTAAGGATTCCCACTGTTTTCTCTCTATATTTCACCAGAGTTTCGTTGCTGTGATCAAATTGTGTTGTGTAAACTGAGAGAGGAGGGTTCAATTTATAGCCCTCTGAAATTGACAAACATGTTCGCGCGGATATGATTGACAGCGTGCACTTGTTCATTAATTACGGCTTCAGCTTTGGACAGAAGAAAATTCAAAAATCCAAATAGCTTTATGTTTTTCAACTTGCCCAATTCGGATTTTTCTTATTTCTTTTGCTTTTTGAGATTCTTTTCTTGGTTTAACTTTAAATGACAATGCCCATTTTACCCTTACTTTGTTAGAAAAGTTAGGAATGTTAGGAATGTTAGTAATGTTATAACTTTCGTTAATTTTCTAACGAAAATGCTAACAAGCTCAAATTGGAGCACTTACAGTAGCCCCTCGGCGACGGCGCCGAAGGAAGCGGGGTCGTCGATAAGAGTAAGGCTCCATATTTTGGCAAGGATGATCAAGTGATCGAGTGGTGAACCTATTTAATAGGCTACCTACGTATCCTTAAGAGGAATCAAGCCGCCGTAGTTCGGGTCTTTCGACTATCTTTAGTTGTCGACCCCGGGAGTGACTGTTTTAGGATGTCAACTCGGCGAGCGAGTTCTACAGCCGATTTACGAAAGAAACTTCTGCTGAGGATAAGAAATGACCCTCTTCGGTCGATGGCTAGGGTTGTATATCCGCTCTGCCGGGGATAGGAATGACCATTTTGGTCCGGTGGCTGAACCTAATGATAGGCTACCTACGTATCCTTAAGAGGAATCAAGCCGGCCGTAGTTCGGGTCTTTCGACTATCTTTAGTCGTCGACCCTACTGTTTTAGGAAAGTCATCCTAAGATTTGACTATTTTTGGGAAGTCACCCTATGGTCTGACTATTTTTGGGAAGTCGCCCTATGATCTGACTGTCTTTTGGGAAGTCACCCTAAGGTTTTGACTGTTTTGGGGAAGTCGCCCTATAGTTTGACTATTTTTGGGAAGTCGCCCTAAGGTTTTGACTGTTTTGGGGAAGTCACCCTATGGTTTGACTATTTTTGGGAAGTCACCCTAAGGGATGATTGCGATTTATCGCTTTCCTCGTGTTATGTGTGATAGCGTTTTAGGTGCCTCAAACCTTGATGATGGCGTCTTAGGTGCCTCGAACCTCGGTGATGGCGTCTCAGGTGCCTCGAACCTTGATGATGGCGTCTTAGGTGCCTCGAACCTTGATGATGGCGCCTTAGGTGCCTCGAACCTCAACGATGGCGTCTTAGGTGCCTCGAACCTTGATGATGGCGTCTTAGGTGCCTCGAACCTTGATAATGGCATCTTATGTGCCTCGAACCTTGATGATGGCGTCTTAGGTGCCTCGAACCTCGACGATGGCGTCTTAGGTGCCTCGAACCTTGATGATGGCGTCTTAGGTGCCTCGAACCTTGATGATGGCGTCTTAGGTGCCTCGAACCTCGATGATGGCGTTTTAGGTGCCTCGAACCTTGATGATGGCGTCTTAGGTGCCTCGAACCTCGATGATGGCGTTTTAGGTGCCTCGAACCTTGATGATGGCGTCTTAGGTGCCTCGAACCTTGATGATGGCGTCTTAGGTGCCTCGAACCTCGATGATGGCGTTTTAGGTGCCTCAAACCTTGATGATGGCGTCTTAGGTGCCTCGAACCTTGATGATGGCGTCTTAGGTGCCTCGAACCTCGATGATGGCGTTTTAGGATAGATGGTCCTCTAGTGGACTTCATTTGAAGGGATCGGATTTACGTCTGCTGCCGAATGAAAGGATGACCGTGCTGGTCGAGTGGCTGGACCTAATGATAGGCTACCTACGTATCCTTAAGAGGGAATCAAGCCGGTCGTAGTTCGAAAATAGCTGGGGATGGTCTTTGATGGTTTGACAGTATTTGAGGTTTGACTGTTTTTTGGGAAGTCGCCCTAAGATTTGATGATAATGTTCTTTTAGAAAAGTAGTTGATTAAGATATGCTTTCATACTCCGTGCCGTGCTTACCTGTAGCCGAGGCTACGGCGATGTTGATGAAGAGTTGTTAGGTTGCCGTTCGTGGGACGGTTTCTGCTGACGATTTGCTGTCTTTGGAGGCATTTTGACCTGAAGGAGGAGTTTGGTTGAGTCTGCATCTTGCTGGTGATCGTCAAACTTGTAGAGGTTTTTGAGCTTGTCTTCACATTGGGACTTCTTGCTTTTGAGAACTTGGTGTCTCTAACCGCATTGTATTTGAGAACTTGGCATCCCTGACCGATTTGTATTTTGAGAACTTGGCGTCTCTGACCGATTTGTATTGGAGAACTTGGCGTCTCTGACCGTACTGTATTTGAGACCTTGGTATCTTTGACCGATTTGCATTTTGAGAACTTGGCGTCTCCGACCGTACTGTATTGGAGAGCTTGGCGTCCTTGACCGATTTGTATTGGAGGACTTGGCGTCCTTGACCGATTTGTATTGGAGAGCTTGGCGTCCTTGACCGATTTGTATTGGAGAGCTTGGCGTCCTTGACCGATTTGTATTGGAGAGCTTGGCGTCCTTGACCGATTTGTATTGGAGAGCTTGGCGTCCTTGACCGATTTGTATTGGAGGACTTGGCGTCCTTGACCGATTTGTGTTGGAGGACTTGGCGTCCTTGACCGATTTGCGTTTTGAGAACTTGGCGTCTCTGACCGATTTGTATTGGAGAACTTGGCGTCCTTGACCTGATTGTATTGGAGAACTTGGCGTCCTTGACCTGATTGTATTGGAGAGCTTGGCGTCCTTGACCGATTTGTATTGGAGGACTTGGCGTCCTTGACCGATTTGCGTTTTGAGAACTTGGCGTCTCTGACCGATTTGTATTGGAGAACTTGGCGTCCTTGACCTGATTGTATTGGAGAACTTGGCGTCCTTGACCTGATTGTATTGGAGAGCTTGGCGTCTCTGACCGGATTGTATTGGAGAACTTGGCGTCTCTGACCGAATTGTATTGGAGAACTTGGCGTCTCTGACCGAATTGTATTGGAGAACTTGGCGTCCCTGACCAAATTGTATTGAAGAGCTTGGCGTCCCTGGCCGATTTGTAGACACTGGAGGCGGTCTTCATATGTTTGTGGATGTTGGGGACTGTTTTCATCCATTTGAGGTCGTCTTTGGTGAAGATCATCCTTGTCGAAAAGGGGGATTACGTTTGAATTCCTGCATTTGTTAGTGAAGAGGAAGATGCATATATGGCATTCATGATGGCGGATGCATGCATAGAACCAAAAATGATTATGAGATGATGCGTTTATTTGCTTTCGAAGATGCACTTGGCCTAAGCTTTTGGCAGGGAAATTACGATTTATGATTTTCAATCACTTAGGATTTTTCCTATTGATTCAAGTTTTGTGCATGCTACATGAGCCCTAGGGAGATTTTTGTGGGGATGCATGGTGATGAGAGGGGATGTATGTGTTGTTGGCTTGTTTGGGACAAGCTTTGAGCCGGTGGGGTGATATCCTTTAGTCGCGGACTGAATTGCATGTTATTGATGAGGTCAATTTTGATCTTGGAATGAAGTTGGATTTGAACCCCGGTCTCGATTGAAATTTCTTTTCGCCTCGGACATTTGAAGCCGACGCCGATGTGCTCTAGAATCAAAGTATGTTGACATGAATGAACCCTCTTTTGCTTGGGTTAGTTGTGATTTGACGAAATGCCGATATGAGGAGATTCCCAATTCTCAACTTTTGATGATGCAGGAGTTGTCATATGCCAAGTTCTAAAGCCGAAACTCCAAGACAGCTTGTTGAGGTGACCAGACCTTTCTTCGAAGATAGGTGTGACTTGATAAAGCCCCATTCCATGGAAAAGACATGGCGAAAACCACGGAATCTTTCTCTGAATGATTTGATGAAGCCCCAGGTTTGACAAAGCGTCACTACAGAGGTCCAGTTAAAGGTTTGACTGACATACTGATGAAGTACCGAGCCAATCGATCAACGTGAGAGCCTTCAAGGTGAAGTTGTCATGAAGGTAGAAACCCATCTTTGATACCGACTATGAAACTAGAATCCTCTCTTCGAAGAGTGTCTTCCATATGGGAACTGTTAGCCATAGTGGTAGAGGTGCCCATCCGGTTCAAACCGCCGGTTCCGGTTCCGAACCGGCGGTTCACGGTTCCACCAAGCATTGAACCGAAACCGGCCCGGTTTGTCACGGTTCCGGTCCCGGTTCCGAACCGGCCGTACGGTTCCGGTTCCGGTTCTAAACCGGTTAATTTCAAAAAGAGAAAAAAAGATTTGGGCGGTCGCCCAAGAAGGGCCGAAATGACTAGGGCGGTCGCCCAAGTGTCCAGTCCTTCAAAAAAAAAATTACAAGTTAAATTCTTAACAATTTCTGTTAAGTTTTACAAAAAAGTTAATTTTTTGCAAAAAAGTCATATAAAAACTTAACTTTTTTTGAAATAAACGAAAGTATATAAAAGAAAAAGGGACGGTACCCTTAAATTTTATTAATTAAAATAAAATTACAAATGAGGGGGACAACCAACCTTACCCTTTTATAAATAAGGGGGGACATTTAGGAGCCTTTACCTCAACCTAACTATTACAATTAAATAAAAATAAACCTAATCTATAATCTAATCTATAAAATTACAATTAATTAACCTAATCTAAAGTCTAAAGAGCGGCGTAGTTCATTCGGCTTCGCTCCCCGATGTATCTTCATCAAAGGCCTCCTCCTCCTCGGAACTACTTCTTTTATCTTGAAGTCGTAGTTCGGCTCTATGCCAATCGCCGAGCAACATTTGATATTCTAAATTATATGGAGACAACCTTGACCTTCGATCGGATAAGACATTTCCTCCTACACTAAATACTTCTTCTACGGCAACGGTTGAGGCGGGAGCGGCTAGGATCTCCTTTGCTATCAATGATAGAATAGGATAGTTGTTTGCCCTTCGTGCCCACCACTTTGCAATATCAAAATCGTCTATAGGCTCAAAAGAAGTGGTTAAATAATTTTCAAGTTCAATATAAGTGGAGCCACCTCGTTGACGTTTTTGAGTTCTAGAACTAATTAAATTATCTATAAAGTTAAAGGGATCGCTATCTTCGTGAGAACTACCACCTACATTTTCACTACTAGGAGGATAAACAATATTACCAAAAAGATCATAATATTCTCTATAAAGTTCATATACAATTTTTAGTCTCAATTACAACGTCTTTTGCCTTTGGGATAGGTCTATCTAAAAACAAATCAAAGCCGGTGGGAAATAGATTCTTATAATAATAATCTAGTATTTGTTCTAAAACCATCTTCTCTTATCCTAGGATCTAATAGTTTAGCTACTAAAAACAATGGGGAATGATCAAAAATATTTAAGCCATTTTGTTCTCATATTGTTAATACATTCACCTAAAATTTGATAATCTTTAAAATGCATAAATATGTAACTAATTTTAGCGGCGTGTTCTATAACTAACGGTGAAGTGGGATAGTAAGAACCGGATAATTGTACGGTAGCATCTTTAAAAACTTTCAAAATTTTCTTTAAATTATTACAAATATCCCATTGATGGGGCAATATTATAGTTGAATACTCTATTTGTTGAATAAACTCGACACAATAGTTCACGAAAATCATAAGATTCGGATAACATTTTATAAGTGGAATTCCATCGATTTGGAACATCTAGGGAAAATCTTTTAGGTGGGATATTATTTATTTTACAAAATCTAATCCACAATTTTGTTACACTATGATTTCTCATTATATAAGCAAGAACTTCCTTAATTGGGGCTACATGTTCCTTTAAAGTTGTTAAACCATCTTGCACACACAAATTTAAAATATGACATATGCACCTAACATGAAAAATTTACCACCAATAGATGGTTGACAAATATCAATGAGTGATGGTAGACTAGCGGTATTATTTGCGGCATTATCAAATCCAATTGAAAAAATTTTGTGAACTCATCCATATTCTTCTAAAACATTAGCAATTTTACTACAAATATTTTGAGCGTTATGAACGGTATCAAAAGATTTATATGCAATTAATCGTTTTTGTAATTTCCAACTAATATCAACCCAATGACATGTAATTCCTATATAGCTATGAGTTTGCCAATGGTCACTCCATATATCGGCACATATTGACAATTTTTGGGGTAAATCTTTAAACGTATTAATTAAAGTTAATTTTCCTTGTAGATATTGAGCTTTAGTATCACGAGTACTTGTATTTTTATTAATTTCTTTAGCCGCGGGATTTAAACAAAGTTGTGCCATATGAGACCATAATCTATCATTAGTAAAATTAAAGGGTAATCCTTTAGCAGCAGTATATTTTGCCATTTCTTTTCTATACGTTGAATTATCAAATTTAAATAATTGCGAAGACGTACCTTGTGATGATCCCGTAAATCCTTGTAGTTGTGTTTGATCTTGGGCATCTCCAACTTGATCGGGGTGCCTTGTCGTCAAGTGTCTTTTAAATGTCCCATAACCACCTCCGTGGGTAAAGGCAAATTTTTGAGGGCAATGGTTGCAAGAAACGGTGTATTGGTTGGTACCTTCAATTGGCACTTTTGAAAAGTGCACGGTCATGATGTCCGACCTTCCCGTGGTTCGACCTCCTCGTCCTCGACCTCGACCTCGGATTTGAGTTTGACCACCCCCTCGCGCTTCACTTTGGGTTTGAGTGGTTTGAGTGTTACTCCTTCGGTATGACCATGATCACCCATTGGAAATGTTGTATCAACTTCATCATCGCTCAAATTAAACGTTTCTTGTGGTAGAGGTTGAACATTAAGATTGCCCCAAATGGAATCATCGGCGGGGGGGAAAAATGGATGCGAACTTGATACATTCTTTCCCTTATCGCCACGGCCGCCACGAGATGAAGACATTTTTTTGGTGAAAAGATGAATTTATGTGAAAAAGAGAGTAAGTAATTTGAGAGTTTGAGACTTGAGAGATTGAGATGAGAGAGAGATTTGAGTCTTTGAGAGATAGAATAGAGAGAAAGAGAGTAAGTAATTGAGAATTTGAGAGTTTTGAGACTTGAGAGTTGAGAGAGAGTAGTGAAAAAAATAAAGGGAGGGGGAGGGTATTTATAGGTTTGAGAGAAAAAGAAAAAACGTTTTAGGGACCAAAATAAAAAAAAACCGTTTTAGGGACCAAAACGATTAAAAAAATATTTTTTTACATTTTGGTCACTGACCGTTATTTAACGGTCATTAAACATGGACCGTCGGATCAAGAAATGGACGCACCAGATCATCTAGCCGTTGGCGGTTCCGGTTCCGGTTCGTGAACCGGCGGTTCCGGTTCCGGTTCCGGTTCCGGTTCCGGTTCCGGTTCCTGAACCGGCGGTTCACCGGTTTTTGAAATCTTGAACCTTAACCGGACCGGAAAACCGCCGGTTCGCCGGTTCAGCCGGTTCACGGTTCGTCCGGTCCGGTTTCCCTCCGGTTTTTATCCGGTCCGGTTCCGGTTCGACCCGCCGGTTCGGAACCGTTTGGGCATCTCTACATAGTGGCACTTGGCTTGTTCGTGGCTTCAATCATATTCACCCTACTTTTTTTTTAGGGAATGGATTGTTGACTGTATTGGGTCCTTGGGGTCCCCTTTTCGATCAGTTCTCACACGCCCTTTTCGGGAGTCGTGTTGGAGGTGGAAGAAACCCGGTATCCGTAGCGAGTGCGACAACTCGCTGGCGATTGTAAGCCCTCTCAAATTTAGCCCCGGAATTGATCATTTCCGTAGATCCGGATAGGGAAATTGCTAAGTGAGGCCCTCGAGATGTGGTTTTGGGCGTGATCGAAAGATGTCTAGTTGTTCCTCTTCAAAAGGAGGAGTTGCCATCTTGCTTGTAAAAGTCCCCGATGTTCTCGTCGGGGCCATTTGCATTGTTGTCTGCGAGTCAAATCTATTTGCTTCCCACTCCAAGTTAGCTAGTAATCTGGTCCCATGTAGCCACTGGCCTCGGATTTTAAGCGGAAGAACCATTTTAGAGCACTTGGACTTCAAAGAGAGATCGAAATAGTCGGCCAACCGCTGATTGGCGCCCCTTTTGACCTTCATTGCCAAGGTATACGTGTCCGAGATGGGTTTTCGGGCATGCGGTGCCATCAAAGAGATCCAAATTAGGCATCACGAATTTGTGGGGAACAAAGGAGTCCGGGTTCGTTGGTCGGAAGCGAGACTTCTTAGCGGTCAATTCGGCAATCTGTGCTTTCATTTCCTTGTGTCGTTCCACGAACCAAGCCAAATGAGGGTCTTGTGGTGGAACCATGGCATTCAAACCAGCGGCGAGCTAGAGAGAGGAGCTACCACCGGCGGCGAGACGGGTGGAGGGAACGGCCGATCTAGGGACATAGGTGAAATCCTGTCCTTGGCCCGAATCACCCCGGGAGCTTGAGTAGGACCTTGGGCAAAGGGATAGAACCTCGCGGCTTGTTGTTGATTTTCAACCGGCAAAGAGGGCGAAGCGGTCTTGATGTAGGCCCGGGTAACTCGGATTTCCTGAGTGAAGCCCATAAGTAGGCTTAAGTGCGGGCTGCTGTCACGATTGTTGAATTGCATAGGCGAAGGTGCATGACTAGGGAATGCTGCGGTCTGGTGATTCCGATGAAACTGGGATGGAGGCTTGGTAACCCATCGAAGCTTGAGTGAGGAATGGATTTGTGAAAATTTGTGTGAGGAGCGGGCGAGCTAGCGTCATTACGAGGAAAGGCTTATTTGTGCCCTGGACCAGGCTGTGGAAGCATTCCAAGCTGTTCAGCGAAGGCCCCGATAGATTGGTTCCAAACCGAGGTGGGATTCCAATTTCTTTGTGGTATTCCGAGGTAACCCCAAACCATGAGAAGACATTCCGTGCGATTTTGCCCCCGCCGAGGAGCCGTGAGCCCGATCGGTCACGTTAGGCTGCATGGGTCCGGTAGTACGTATTTGGGGTTTCTTTGTCCCGTTGAGACGGTCATGAAGGGATCTTGTGAGGCTTGTGCGGTGCCGGGATTGGATATCTTGAAGCTGGGTTCTTTGTCAAGGCATTTCAAAGCTGATGTGGCGAGAAGCTCTGGCGATCATGTACCGAACCGCCGAGGCATACCAAAGCTATTTGTGACATACCGAGCCGACCCGGCTGCTTTGAGGCATACCATACGCCCAAATCGGATCGAAGTCAATTTGTTTCCCC
The DNA here is from genome assembly GCA_022495995.1 of Adenophora triphylla var. japonica. Taxonomy (NCBI): domain Eukaryota; kingdom Viridiplantae; phylum Streptophyta; class Magnoliopsida; order Asterales; family Campanulaceae; genus Adenophora; species Adenophora triphylla. The sequence goes on from JAFEMH010003690.1 coordinate 57,491, forward strand.
AAACGACTCCCAGATCGAACTGTGAATGTATATTAGACCGAGGCCGAAAGGATGGCCGATTCGCGAGTTGAGAAGAGTGTGAGGAAGGTGGTGGTAGTCCTGCGGCCAAGATAGGGATGGGGATCCTTTTCCTCTTCTACCGTGAAAGTTCCATCGGGGTTGAGGGCAATCGTCAAACCAAAATTCCTGACATCTTCCAAGGACGAACATCGAAACCTCATTCGATTGGCACAAGGAGTTTTATGGACTCGGGTTCCAATATTAGTCATAGGAATATGATGAATTTCTGGTCTTGGTTAAAATTCCGTCCTCGTCCTTGGACATCAAAGAACTGCACTTGACTAGCCCATGGCCAACATGGCGATCAAATCTCATCTTGCTTGGTGGAGCCTTGGTCTGAAGAGAAGTATTTGCGAAGTCTTGATTCGGAAGAAGTGACTTGGCAAAGCCTCGGTCTCATATTTGTGAATCCGACACAATTAGAGAGGCTTCAACCTGGTAGGCACCGCAGACCGATGCGAACGGAGACCCAACCCATCTTGTAGCAAAGTGAAGAACCAACGTTCTTGAATTATCATGTAGCAAAAGAGGCAACCCATCCTTCCATATTTACTTTATTGTTTTCTTTATTCAATTAGTCAACCGGAAGAAAATGTAAAAGCAAGACAATTTTAGGAATGTATACCTGCGGGGGCATTTTTTTCGAAAAGTGGGGATGAATCCCGATTTGTATTATTTGATGGCCTCATTTGACGAAGGCACAAAAGAACTCGCTTTGGGTTTGACTCTTTTGAGAGAGCATAAGTTTAGAAAGGTTTGTAAAAGTGTATGGAAGCCCCCTATGACGGAAAATTAGTGTTTAGCCTCTATTTTTCCTATAATGTAGAAAAAGAAGACTTGTCGAGACATCTGAAAATATGTTTTATTCAAAATGATCACAAGATTGCTTAAAACCCTTTATTAATGTTCGGTTATTCAACCCCTAATCTCGATATGAACAAACATTTTGATTAATCATGAGGAGAAAGTCAACTGATACCAAGAGTCGAAGTTGGCGAATGGTGAAGAGGGATCGTGTATAGGAGAGGCTATTGGTGAGGCCGGATTTTCTGGGATTTGAATGTGTTTATGACCGGACCATTTCTGGTTGCCTACGTTCCCCTCATTGTGAGGAGCTCAGGTCGCCATAGTTCGGGCCTGAACTGTGTTTGTCTTTAGAAAAGGGGTATGAACATTTGTGGTACTTTTGGTGAAAAGGCTCGGATAGGAAGTTTGGGTGATGAGGTGCGGGCCTTGAGGTGATTCCTTGACAAGTCATTTTGAGCGATTCCGTTGCTTCTTGATCGTCGTCCTTCATCGGGGGAGAAAGATTTTGGATGCAGCTTAAGGGCTTATGATATGTTTTTGCCGTTGCTTTAACTGCTCCCTTGTTGTCGACAACTTCCGTTCTTTGGGCTTTAATTTTGCCCATATGTCAAACCTTCTGATCGGCGGTGCTAGGTCCTTGGCCTCATTTTTTTTTGAAGCTTTTGTTTTTTTTTTTTTAAGCTTTTGTTTTTTTTTTGAAGCTTTTGTTTTTGTTTTTTTTTTGAAGCTTTTGTTTTTTTTTGTAGCTTTTGTTTTTTTTTTTTTTTTTGAAGCTTTTGTTTTTTTTTTTTTTTTTTTTGAAGCTTTTGTTTTTTTTTTAAGCTTTTGTTTTTTTTTTTTTAGCTTTTGTTTTTTTTTTTTTTGTAGCTTGTGTTTTTTTTTTTGAAGCTTTTGTTTTTTTTTGAGCACTTGAGGACGAAGGCAAGCTTCTACTTGAACTTTCTTGATGCATGGGGGGCGGAGGCAAGCCCCTGTTTTTTTCGATATGGGGTCGATCTCCCGATGCTGAGTGACCTTTTGTTGTCCCTTGATGTTGCCGCCTTCGTTGACTTGATCAAGGTGATGATGTGGATATGTTTTGGAAAGTGTATGGCTTGATGGAGGCCTTTGTGAGGTGAGGAAAGTGTATAGGGAGGGCATTAGTTGACTTTCTCGCACCAATTAATTAAAATCTTAATCATTTCCAGAGATTATTTGTTGAGCAATGCGAGTGATCATTTAAAGTAAAACCATTTCATTAAATGTAACGTAGGTGTGCAAATAATGTCTCAAGTCTAGCGAGAAAAGAAAAAGACTCTTTTATAGAAAATTTGAGATTAACTACGGTGTCCAAGGAGGACTTGATTGAACGAAGAAAGTACTAGAACCTACGAAGGTTGACTAAAAGACTGTTTTAATTTTAAAGGATGGGTAGCCCCTAGTCTAGCTACTCTTTGTTGTTGGACTGCCAAGACGCTTGAGCTTTCCATCTTTACGGTTAACTTCGATTCCATTACTGCCAGACCGAGGCGGTGATCGATTACGTGCCCATGATCTTTTGAGTGGGAGTGGAGGAGTTTGAGGCCATGGAGCAGTGGGCGAGCACAAGTTGTCCAAAGAAACGGGTCGGAAAAGTCACGGGGACGAACTTTGTCGGCGAGCATATTGATGGAAGGAAGTGAACCTGAGAGGGCCTTGAGGGGTATTGGGCTCTGTTTGGGAGGATTCGACGATGCGCTGGTTGTTTTGAGTGAAAGGGGTGATACTAGGCGGATTGTGTCTTCGGGCCTTTCTCAAGTTTGGAAGCTGGCATTAGACAAGTGTGCTCACAGGGCGAGTTGTCCTATCGGATTCTCTCACTTCGGGCACTTGAATTTTGCGCGACGAGAATCATTTCTTTGCACAGTTCGACATCTTGGGTCAAAGGAGTGCTAGTACTTATCATAAGATCAAGCTTCTCCTGCCTTTGTTTCACTTGCTCTATCAATATTGCCACGTGGGGATCAACGGGAACATTCGAGTTCTTGGAACTCGCAACAAGACTCTTATCGGCGAGAGGGAAACACGGCCGCAGATGGTGGCGACGGGTGAATTCACTAAGTCCGGTAGATGACAACGGAAAACTTGTGGCATCCGGATTTTCTTTTAGCAACTCATGATCGCATTCGAGGTGGGTGTAGAGGCTTGAGAACATAGCCACATAGCTCAAGCGATTATGTGAAGCTGGAGCATAAGCTGCGAGTATTCTTGAAATTGAGGAACATGTGTGATGGAGCCCAACTCGTTCGAGGAGGAGGGCGATGGAGCCACTAATGGCGTGAGGTCTTTGGAAAGGGTTTGAAGAGGAATTGTCCTTGGCAAGGGATCATATGTAGATGGAGGAGGTGTTGGCCGTGGGATGGAGAGTTATAGGATGAAGGGCGAAATCACTTTGTTTACGAAGTCTCATCTTCGACCATGACCGAGGAACCATTCGCCTCAACCGTTACCACGAACTCCATGGCGGCGGAGAGCATTGATGAGCGGGGTCACCGTTCTTCATGAATCTTATGGGCGTTTTCCAAAGCCAGACTAACTCTTCCTTCCTAATCATCGGATTTCTTGTATCCTTACCGTTACGCCAAATCGCCATCGAGATCATTATCATCCCATTTAACCTTGGCGTCGATCGTGAACTTATCGGAGGGCGAGAGTTCAAAGCATTTCACCAAATCCGGCTTTGCCATGGCCACATGCTTGTTGCGAGTCAAACCATCCATTCTCAACATTTGTTGCGACTAAATCATCTGGCTTGTCGAGAGTACATTGAATTCACAGAGTTTGAATCATAAAATTCAATCATGTTTACATTCGCGTTGTTTGGGAAATGATCATTGGCGGGGTTGAGATCACCGAGGCGCTCGAGTTTGCCCTTCTTAATTAATCCCTGAATCGCCTTTCTCAAAGTCAGACAATAGGTTGTCGGTCGTATGAGTGCAGTGTACCTGATGGAAAGCACAATGCTTAGTGGTGTCAAAAGGGATTTTGGGATCCTTGGGGTGATAGTTTCTCGTGGGTTCGAGGAGACCTGCTCTAGCAAGCTATTTAAAACTTTGCTTAAGGGAACACCCAAATCCTCGGGATTCGAGATTTGGTCATTGACTTGGTCACCATTGAACAGGTTTGCCGGTTTGGTCCATTGGGCGCTCAAGCTTGCCCGTTTCGATTAACCTTTGAACCGCTCTCTTGAAGACTATGCGGTTGTCGGTCGTGTGACCATAATGATCATGGAAGGCGCGGTGCTTACTCATGTCGAGAGGTGCATTTGAGCTCCTTGGATGGTAGTCCTTGAGAGGCTTCAAAAGGCCTACCCTTACTAAGCCCTTGAAAATTAAGCCCATGGGCATCCCAAGATCATCAAAACGTTCTCGTTGCCTTAAAGGACCACCATTTCTTGGTTGCTTTTGGGGGCCGTCAATTGTACACAATGCCTTCTTTCCTTTACCGGATGCTCGGAGCCGTGTTGGAAGGGTAAGGTTTATAGCGGCGAGACATGTTCGGACTCGTAGTCTTTTCCCGTGCACGAACCCTTTTGATGTAATCATCAATGTAATCGTCGAGATTCGACCTTTTGTAAACTTCATTCGTGTCGAGATACACAAGATTGGTATGGTGAGATGGCCCGAGTCGAGCGATCGTCGATACTCTCGTTGCTAGGCTTTTCTTGTACCTTCTTAATTGGTTCTACCAATAATCCATTGGGCCGAGTCAATAGGAACATTAGGATTGCATGACCCCGCCACAAGATTGGCATTAGCAAACGAAACCACGGTAGGAAGTACTCTGGTGGGAGGAATGACAGTCGAGCATTAAAAGCGTGACTCGTAATCTTCCTCATAAGGCACAGCGATTGCTTAGAAGATGAAGATATATGGCTCGTAATGGGTGGATACCAGGGAAGCAAAGTGAGTGCGGATCCGTAAGAGCTGAAAACATGAGGTTTGAGGCATCGTAACGGTAGGATTGAATGTGTCTTGACCGCACTCGAGGAACATGGCTGCAAGGGAAATGTGTATACTTGTACTTGATGAGCGGGAGCGGCTTGCGTAACGGCCGGGTGGAGAATTTGATGAGTAGCATTTGACCTTGTCGGACTTCCCAACCTGAGGGCGGGGTAGAGCCCGATGAAGTGGTGATAAAAGCACAGTGGCCCACGTGATCTTGCAGATCATAGGGGCCAGTGTGCTTTGAGAATTGGAGGAAGCAAGCCGGCCCCCTCTCGAACCATGGAGCTCGAGAAACGAACCGTCCCATTCCGAGATGGTGACCCGGGCAGACCGATGCGGTGAAGTAGTAACCGACCCCTTCCAAGCCGATGACCCGAACCAGACTGATGTTGTGAAGTAGTAAACCGACCCTTCCAAGCCGCGGGCGAAAGCCAACCGACTCAATCCTGGTGGTGAGACCCGAGAGGCACCGGGGCAAAGTTGACCTAGATCGGACTGTCGAGGAGTATCGAGCAAGAAGGGCCGAGATGTACCGAACTCGACCAATTCCGCATTGATGGCCCGGCCGACCGAGGTTTTGGAGTAGCGAACCGACTCCATTCCAAGCCGATTGAAACCCAAAGGTGAAAACAGGGAGGTGCCGGGGGGTAGTTGACCAAGATAGATACGATGGGGCCGAGAGGCGCCGAGTGATAGGCTTGGGGATGCTTGGCCCATTAGTAGTTCCACACGAAAGGGGACGGGGCATTTCGATGGTAGTTGGCATGCCCGGGAGGGTAATTAGCTCCAATCTTCGCATCAACCGTAAAGGTTCCATTAGGGTGGTGAACAATTGCTAGCCCACGGGTTACGATACTTTCCAATAACCGATCGATCTCGAGCCTCTTGATTTTGTCTTATCTGTTCCAACATCCGATTCCACTGCTCGGCATTTTGCGGATTTTTCGGGGTGTGGAGTTGTACGTCCCCACCGTTCTCCTCTCGAGTTGGTCATTACGAAACTTTGAGCCGAAGCGAAGGAGGAAACCGATGAAGTATTTTGACTTCGGAATGACCGAGATGAACAAACGATGACCCGGGTCTCGATCCAAACTTTGCTTCTTGTGGAAGGCACAAAAGGGTGTGGTTCGGACTGGGAAAGCGAAACAGGTTGGTGTTTGGGCTTAGGGCTCATGCAACATGCAGTTATTTGTTCTTGTTTACTTAAAACATGTTTTATTAACCTAATCGGTTGGAAAAGATTGCTCTTCTTTTTCGCGAACTATTCTGATTCCTGGATCAGTGGGCCCCGTCACTACGTCTATAAGCCCCTCGTATCCCACCTGTATTTCGACCTCCCAGGGTGGACGGGCCAGGCGAGGGTCCTATAGAGGCAAGCGGGTCCCACCGACCGAAAAGAAAACGATCCTAGAAGTCTGGCGGGTAATCGATTCTTGACGAGTATTCGATGTAAATTACGGACAAAGCTGACGTCAAAGTCAAGATCGTGTCCGAGGGCTCGACAAAAAGTCGGCATGATTTGGACTGATAAATGTCCACAGTTGATCTTGACTTGTCGTCAGTTAAGCCGTAATCAGGCATGGAATAACCGTTAATCCTTGATGACTCAGTGTCATGCTGGGAGTCAGTGTATAATTTGTGCCGCCGAGCCGAAGTCAAGGCGCCGGTCAATATCTTGGTCAAAGTCTCGCGGCGGAAACCGGCATGACTTCGACCGATTAGGGACCCGAAAGATATTGAGTCGGTATGCCGACAAAGGCTTGAAAGGAAAGGTCTATACACGTACGAGGGCATGACACGCACTGACTAAAAACCAACCGGGTCTCTGGACAAAGTGTGTCACGGACAAGTGCATGGTCGACACGAGGCTCCATGGGATGTTTGGGTAGTCCCGTGCTCATCCGAGAGGCGTAATAAGACCAAACGGACCGCGACAAGGATTTCCCGGGTTAGGGACGTAGTGTGCGGTGTAAGGTCACGTGCGCGTAGTGTGCAAGCAGACTATCTTCTTTTTCTGAGAAAAATAGAAATTTTTTATGTGTCTTAAAAAGGCATGATGCATGATTTTTTTTTGAATTTTTTTTTGAAAATTTTTTTGAAAATTTTATGAACACATAAGCACATAAGCACAAAAATTCCGACAGTTAGGGACATTATTCCGATCAAAATTTTGACTTTTCCGAGGCGGCCAAAAACAAACACGAAAAGTGCAAAAATCAACACACACAAAGCAAAGGATTTTCAAATGTTGAGACGGAAGCTTGACCCTCAAAAGCTTTTCTTTTTTTTTGAAAATAATGATACCGGTACGTGGGATTGTTAGACCACAATTTATCCCCGACTCGTGTTAGGAGGCGATAACGGGAAGTTTAATGGTTTCCACCAATATACCAAATATCATTTTTTTTTTAGAAAAAGCTTATGTCCCCAGCGGAGTCGCCACTGTGATGAACCCGATTTTTTTGTGAAAATCAAACGGAGTCGCCACGCCATTTTAATTTTGAGGGCCAAAACTTTGAAAAATGCCCGAGATCAAGAGATTCGAGTTCGGAGGTCACGTTACGCGCCGGGAAGGACGTTAGTGTGCACCCTGAACGCCTCGTAAAAAGGAGTCTTCCAAACATTCAAAATCCGTTGTTGTGTGTGTGTGTGTGTGTGTGTGTGTGTGTTTTGGCCAAAATAAGTTGAAACTGAGGTAAGTAAAAATTGGGAACTCTTTTTTAAGGCTTTAAACTGATCCCATGATTTTTTGGGTGATTTTTGGGTTGAGATTTGTAACTCAAAAGATTTTTGGAAGTTGAAAACCATTTCTGCCAAAATGAAAAAAGCAGTTGACCCTTGACTTTGAAATGGACTTTAGGGCTTGAAAACTCCAGAATCTGGGAAAAGTCCGGGAATGAAAAATGTTCAAAACACCTTAAAAAAGGTTACTGTAAAATAACTTTTCATTTTGGAGATGATTTGAGGGGTCAAAACCTTCTGGAAATCTCAGATCTGAAATCTGGATTTCCAGAGACTGATGAACTGACCTTTAAAAGAAAATTTGAAAAAAGGAGTTTTACTCACACAAAAAATAAGGTAAAAATATGTATGGAAAGATCTGGATGTTGGCTACAAAAAGTATTTTGTAGTCAATACCAAATTCCAAGTTTATATATGTCCAAAAAATTAGACCATGGACTGAGGTCTGAGAAAATTGCTACTGGACAGCAACTTCCCATGAAAGAAAATATGATTTTAAAGGGGGGTTTTGCATCCATGCTTGTCCCATTTCCCTAGGGTTTTGGTTAGTGATCACTTGAAATTTTAGTGGTGAATCAACTATACCAAACCATCCTTGGGGTACATTAGGACTAAGCACTTCATTTGCTTGGGAAGGGGATTTTTATCCTTTGAAAATGAGATTTGATGCTTGAAAATGGTTTTTGGGGTTTTGAAAATGAGTTTTCTTTGCAAGAAAGTAAGAACACATTAAAGAAAATGTTGATCCTTGTAGAAGATCATCCATGGAGATGGACTTCCATGGTGATCTTCTTGGATCTTAAAACAAGAAGAAGAATGAACTATATTTTGTAGTTTGAAGATGCATGCATGGATGAGAGATTTAGGGTAAGAAGAGGGAGGTTATACCTATCTTCTTTGTATTTTGAGGCTTTGGCTTGAATATATGAGTGTTTGAGGCTTGAATGTGTTTAGGGTTTGAAAGTGTTTAGGGTTGATGATTTGAGTTGGTTAAAGAGAAAACAAGTAGATAACAATGAAGTCCTCTATGTTTTCTCTCTAATCCTCCTCCTATAGGGTGATTTGAGCTTGGATTGGTGTATGTATGAGAGTATGTATGAGAGTGATTTGAAGTGTTTGTGAGTGAGTGAGATTTGGGAAAGATTGGAGAGAAAATGGTGGCAATCTAAGGATTCCCACTGTTTTCTCTATATTTCGCCAGTTTCGTTCTTTGTGATCAAATTGTGTTGTGTAAACCGAGAGAGGAGGGTTCAATTTATAGCCCTCGAAATTGACAAACATGTCCGCGCGGATATGATTGACGGCGTGCCTGTTCATTAATTACGCCTTCGTGCTTTGGACAGAAGAATAAAATTCAAAAATCCGGCTTTATGTTTTTCAACTTGCCCAATTCGGATTTTTCTTATTTCTTTTGCTTTTTGAGATTCTTTTCTTGGTTTAACTTTAAATGGCAATGCCCATTTTACCCTTACTTTGTTAGAAAAGTTAGGAATGTTAGGAATGTTAGTAATGTTATAACTTTCGTTAATTTTCTAACGAAAATGCTAACAAGCTCAAATTGGAGCACTTACACCCATCATCTTTAGACTTGGGACAATCTAAAGAATATAACCATTTCACCCGGTAAGCACCATTGATATCTATCGCAGCCACAAGAATGCCATCGACATAAACAAGATAAACCAATGTGCCATCACTACAAACCATCAAGTAAACACAACAATCATATCCACTACTAGCATAGCCATGGGTACCAATAAAAGTGTCGAACCTTTTATACCACTGTCGAGTTGACTGCTCCAAATCATACAAGGACCTCTCTAACAGGCAAACATGATCCTTACCCTCGACAACAAAAACAAACCCTTCAGGCCGGCGCATGTAGATCTCCACCTTGAGCAATAGATCTCGCATCGCCACAATGCTCAACAAGTTGTGAATAGATAAGTGTCTAACAACCAGTGAAATTATTCCATTGTAGTCTCCTTTGAATTTGTAGACCCACTTGCGGCTGACTAATCCCTTCTTTGGTGGAGGTCTATCAAATTCCCATGTCCGATCTTCCATAGTAACCAACAACCTTGCAGAAACAAAACACAACATAACTTCCTTGTAGAAGACAGCTCCATGCATATAAACAGATTTCGCAGCAGACAAGACATAAGCAACCATCTTCTCAAAGCCATATCGAACAGAAGTACTATCATTCCTTCTTCCCCTACCAAGATCACCGGTAGTCTCCACCTGCTTGTTGGTCTCCTCCTTCTGAACTGGAGCATCAGTCGGAGTCACTATATCAGACAAATCAACAGCATCCAAGTCACGTTCCACCCCTTTTGAGTTATCTCCAACTAACTCCACCTGTTTGTATACCCGTTCTGCAGAACAATTCTTCTCATGGAGACGTAGAGCAACATCTCTACCAATCAGGAACTTAGATGCAATAGGATTCCATAACCGAAACCCACTCACTCCAGATAGTTCTGTCAATCCCTTCAAGCCAATGTGACCCAATGTCATGTCCCATGGTTGAGTAACCTCCGCCTCAATCGTTGACCCCGTGCAAATAGACACATCACCAACAACCGTAGACCCAAGAAGCTTATACAATGTCCCCACCTTCTTTCCCTTCAAGGCCACCAAGTCACCTTTAGTAGCCGATAATTCGCCATTCGCAATGGATAAACTATACCCAAGACTATCCAAGGTGCCTAGAGAAATCAGGCTCTTCTTTAGTTCAGGAACATGCCTGACATTCTGCAATTTCCGCACTACTCCATCAAACATCTTAACCTTAATAGCCCCAATACCAACAACCTTGCATGCAGTATTATTCCCCAACAAAACTACTCCACCAGCAGCCTTATAAGAACAAAACCATGCCCGATTGGGACTAATATGATAAGAACAACCCGAATCCAAAATCCAACTATCACGAACTTCGGGTACACTGATCACAAGCAGTAAGTGCATCACAACACCGTCATCACTGGTGTTTTCAAGCACCACCCCAACTTCACCCTTGGCCTTAGCGGTTGTATCATCATTCCTTTTACCTCCTCGGTTGGGACAATTTCTCCGAATGTGTCCCTTCTCCTTGCAACCATGACATACCACATCTTTAAACCTTGAACTTGACCCCTTCCCGTTCCTCTTACCGCTTTTAGCAATTAAACCCTCACCTTGAGATTCAGACTGGGAAGTCAAGTGCGTCTCAATAACCTCACGGCTTAATAAAGTGGTCTTGATCTCTTCCAAAGCAATCTCTTCCTTGCCATACAAAACTGTCTCGCGAAAGTGCATGTATTCCGAAGGTAGAGAACAAAGCAATTTTACCGCCAATTGCTCATCATCAATTTCGACATCGACATTCTTCAAGTCCATGACCAAGCCATCAAACTCATCAAGATGTTTCTCCAAGGACTCACCCGTTTTGAGTTTGCACTCCTCGAGTTTCTTCAATAGTAGCAACTTGTTACTAACGCTCTTAGTCATGTACAATTGCTCAAGCTTAAGCCAAAGCCCTGCCGCAGTCTTCTCTTCCACAACTTCTCTCAATACCTCATCTTTGAGGCTCAATTGTAAGAGAGATAAAGCCTTCTCGTCCATGTCATCAAACTGTGCTTCCGTCAAGTTTGCCGGTTTCTTCGCCTTCCCAAGCAAAGCCTTGACGCAATTTTTACCCACCAAGATTGCTCGCATCTTTACTTGCCATAGCCCAAAGTTAATCTTGCGATTAAACTTCTCAATCTCGTACTTCCCAGACATCGTTACCAATAAGCAATACAAGATCCACAAACCGGAGCTCTGATACCAATTGTTAGGATTTTGGTCCCAACCACAATTGCTAGGTTGATAAAGATGCAAGCACAAAATAACAATAATAGCAAGAACAATAAAAATACGAAACAAAATTGAAAAACAATGAACACAAGAGATTTACGTGGTTCACCAACTTGGCTACGTCCACGGGCGACGGAGAATCAATCCACTATAATCAAGAAGAGTACAAGGAGAATCAAGGTGAAAACCTTTCACACAATCTCACAATCTCTCACAATACAATAGTGAATAAACAAACTTGTTTCTCTCTCTCAATCTCTCTCTCAAGGCTTGGCGGAGGAACAAGACAAAAAGAATAATTTATATTACTAGGGCAAAGGCAAACAGAAGCCACGAAATCGGCCAGGCCCAGCCCATGGGAACCCTTCACAACGCCGCGAGGCGTCCGCCTCAAAGAGGACCATGCGGCCGCCTGGGAACCTACGAAGCAACGATCAATCCTTCCGCCACGAAGCGCGCCCGCCCATACAAGCCAAGCGGCCGCCTCAAACCAGCAACCAAGACCAACCGCCGGCCACCGAGGCGCCCGCCTCGACCCGGGTGGGGCGGCGCCCGCCTCGGCCTCGAACAGCGAAGACGCGGCAAAGATCTTGCATCCTTGCCCAAATCCAATTTGTCAACAATTGAGAGTCACACCCAACAGTTCTAAACCATATTCTCTTATCCTAGGATCTAATAGTTTAGCTACTAAAAACAATGGTGGAATGTTCAAAAAATATTTAATCCATTTTATTCTCATCATATCAATACATTCACCTAAAACTGGACAATCTTTAAAATGCATAAATATATAACTAATTTTAGCACAATGTTCTAAAACTAATGGTCAAGTGGGATAATAAAAACCAGATAATTGTTCGGTAGCATCTTTAAAAACTTTCAAAATTTTCTTTAAATTATCACAAACATCCCATTGATGCGGCAATATTGTAGTAGGATACTCTATTTGTTGAAAAAAATTACACAATAGTTCAAGCAATTCATAGAGTCGGATAACATTTTATGGGTGGAATTCCATCGGTTGGAACATCTAGAAAAAATCTTTTAGGTGGGATATTATTTTGTTTACAAAATCCAATCCACATTTTTGTTATAGTGTGATTTCTCAATAGATAAGAAAAAACTTCCTTAAATGGGGTTATATGCTCCTTTAAATTTGCTAAACAATCTTGCACACACAAATTTAAAATATGACATATGCACCGAACATAATTTTTTTTACCACCAATAGATGGTTGACAAATTTCAATGAGTGATGGTAAACTAGCAGTATTATTTGCAGCATTATCAAATTCAATTGAATTTTTTTTGTGAACTAGGTTATATTCTTGTAAAACTGTAGCAATTTTGTTAAAAACATTTTGAGCGTTATGAACAGTATTAAAAGCTTTATATGCAAGTAATCGTTTTTGTATTTTCCAAGTATTATCAATCCAATGACATGCAATTCCTATATAATTATGAGTTTGTCAATGATCACTCCATATATTAGCACATATTGATAATTTTTGTGGTAAATCTTTAAACGTATTAATTAAAGTTAATTTTCCTTGGAGATATTGGGTCTTAGTATCACGAGTATTTGTATTTTTATGAATTTCTTTAGCGGCGGGATTTAAAGCAATTTGTGCAAAATTAGCCCATAATTGATCATTAGCAAAATTAAAGGGTAATTCTTTAGCATCAGTAAATTTAGTTATTTCTCTTCTATAAGTTGCATTATCAAATTTAAATAGTTGAGAAGACGTACATTGTGAGGACCCACTCGTAAATCCTTGTAGTTGTGTTTGATCTTCATTGTGTCCAACTTGGTCGGGGTGCTTAGCCGCTAAGTGCCTTTTAAACGACCCATAACCACCTCCATGGCTAAAGGCAAATGTTGAAATGCAATAGTTGCAATACACAGTGAATTTGTTGGTACCTTCAATTGGCACTTTTGTAAAGTGCACGGTCATGATATCGGATCTCCCCGTTGTTCAACCTTCTCGACCTCGACCTCGGATTTGACCACCACCTCGAACGTGGGCTTCATTTTGAGTTTGACTCTCTTCGGTATGACCACCCATTGAATTTGTTGCAACAAATTCGTCATCGCTCAATTCGAGCGCGCTTGTATATTTTGCCAAATACCAAATTTGTTGCATCAAATTCGGTATTCGTATTCGTATTCGAATTTTTATATTGATTCGATAAGTATTCGAATTCGAATAATATTTCACGATATTCGATTTGAGTATTCGCGAATATTATTCGAATAATATAAATATATATATATATATATATATATATATACGAATCGAATACTCGAATCGAATACTGAATTGAATCGAATAATTCGAATACCAATTTCGAATCGAATACGAATCAATTTTTATATTCGAATATAAACGAATACGAATATTCGAATAGTTTCATTTCACGAATACGAATCGAATACGATGATATTCGATTCGATTCGTTTACACCCCTAATTACGGGTGAAGCTCTTTCACCATTTCTCAATCTTTCTCTGCGCGCGAACATGGAGGGTTTTTTTTCCTAAAATTTCATTATCCTCCTTGATTTAAGCTTCCTTTTAACGATCCGACTTCGCAGCAGTGTAGAGTTTGCGTACGAGATCATTTAGGCTACAAAATCTAAAAGTTTAATCGGTGAATTTTCCTCAATTGTAAGTTACTATTCCTCTTAAAATTATATTATTGTACATACATGCTAACATGATTATTTTACGAGTAGGTCTAGCGAGAAACGCGTTTCTCCATAAGTTATGGAGAAACGGGTTTCTGGATATCCAGAAGCTTTGGGATTTATATCCAGAAGCTTTGGGACGGATATCCAGAAAAAAGATTTGAGACCAAATCCAAGGTCAAGACCAAATTTCTGATTCTGAATATCACTTTCACAAGGTTCTGGATATCCAGAACATTGAATATGGATATCCAGAAGCCTTAAAACTTATATCCAGAAGCCAATTCTAAATTTCTGGATATCACTTACATAAGGTTCTGGATATCCTTTTAAAGGGTTCTGGATATCCAGAACCTTTGAGACTGATATCCAGAAGTAACCATGGGACAAGGTCATGACCAATACAAAATTTCTGGATATCCTTTCAAAAGGTTCTGGATATTCTTTGAAAGGGTTCTGGATATCCAGAACCTTTGAGACTGATATCCAGAAGTAACCATGGGCCAAGGTCATGGCCAATACAAAATTTCTGGATATCCTTTCAAAAGGTTCTGGATACCCGTAACTCGTTTCTCCATAACTTATGAAGAAATTCTCCCTAATTTTTTTCTTATTTTACTGTCAAATATCGATTTATGGGTAATAATGGTTTTAGATTATGATTTTTATTAATTACATGTTAATTAATTAAATTGATCACAATAACTAGAGTTGTTATTAATAATAATTTTGGGTTGTACTATAACTAGTAATTATGATCCAAAATTAGTAAATGACTCAATGGAATCGTATAGTGTAATAAAATTAAGAGTCGGTCTGGGGAGAAACGCGTTTCTCCGTGCTTCTGGAGAAACGGGGCTTGTTTTGTCGCGCGACATCATAAGCCAGTTTCTGGATATACTTTCATCAGCTTCTGGATATCCAGAAGCTTTGGAAAGGATATCCAGAAGCTTTGGAAAGGATATCCAGAAACCAAATATTTTTTCTGGATATCCTTTACAAAGCTTCTGGATATCCAGAACATTGAATATGGATATCCAGAAGCTTTGGAAAGGATAGCCAGAAAAAATATTTGGGTTCTGGATATCCTTTCCAAAGCTTCTGGATATCCAGAAGCTTTGGAAAGGATATCCATTTGTGGTGGCTAAGTATGTCGCGCGACAAAACAAGCCCCGTTTCTCCAAAAGCGACGGAGAAACGCTTTTCTCCCCAGATTTTGTGTAAAATTAAGCCGAACTATAAAATGAGTTTCTATAATAAATAAGGATCTATAAAATCATCATTCCAATTAAATATAATTGTGATTAATATTAATATAAATGACGCGAAATCTTTGTGGGGTACAATATGTGACTTATAATGTGTTATATTGTTATTTGCAATTATATTAACTCAAATAAATGTGAGTATGTACAATATGGTATGCGTTAATAATTATTTGGAGTCTAATATTTATGGACCCGAATATGGTGATTCTGTTATGGTGGACACATTATGTGACATGGTGTTGATTGGTAATCGCAAATTGTGTGAATTTATATGTTATTGACGAACAAATGATTACATTGTTCATATGGTTTAGGAACAGGCCCACTACTTTTGGGCCTAGTTCTGATATGGTTATGTCAAGTAAATACATATTTGTGCATTTTATTTGAGTCTTGGCATATGTGTTTGGGGGTATGATTGCGGGGGCTGGGGCTATGTAATAACTGAGGGTCATCATATTTGTGTCACCCCTACTAGTGGCCATAGTAGGGTAATTGCTCCCATTGTTATGGCAATAAGCGTAACTTTAGCTAGCTATATATGGGCGATTACAAGTTGTAGGGACTGAAATTAACTCGATTTGATACAAGATATCAAATCATTATAATACTTTATTAACAACATTAAGATCGATATGTGTACTGCGCCATCAATACAGACATTAGCAAATAGTTCTAAAATGATATGAAGAGATAAAGGCAGGTGAAAATGATCAAAAGGAGAACCTCGATCACGTATCATTTGTTATGTGCTTACTTCAGCATTATGTGATGCATGATGAGTTGAAATAGCCTCTCATTTACGTGTTATGTGTTAATTGATGATAGCATTACATATTAAGAATACTCTATTGTTATTATACTTATTTATGCATGATAACATGTCATGTAGTTGAATTAGTAAAATACTGGGTTTTGACTCACCCTGTTTCCTTGTTTATTTATTTTTCTTAGATTTCAGGGGAGCATAGTGAGGTACAAGTTAGCGGGATTCTCTGAGCAGGTTGTTTCTCTTTTGGATAGTTTCTCTATGGGAATTTTATATTTTTATGTTTGTGAGTACATTGGTTGTACCGAGTTATTTAAACTCTATATTTTAGGTAGCCTAGTATGGTTTCAGCACTATAGTTTTGGTTAATCTTTTGGTGCCGACACGTGTTGTCAGGCCTGTATAGAGTTGTGTATAACTCTAGATTTTCATATTTATTAGTAGTAGAGGCAATTAGCCTGTGATGATTGGTTGTATTGTTGTTGTGTTGTAGAGCCAGTAAAGCTTGTGTGTTATATAGAAATTTATGGCATTAAGGTTGTTTTATAGCAGGGTTCACTCACCTGGTTCGTGGTTTTATATCGGACCTCGAAACTCGGGTCGCGTGGCATCAGAGTTTAGTTAGTTATCGATCTAGATAGGATCTATGGCTAAGGTGGGTTGATTTATGGGTGTGATTTACGTCAACTGTTTATTTATTGATATCTCACGGATGAGATGAGACATATGAGATTAATATTGATAGTAATAGTCTAAGTGGGTTTATAAGGTTTATGAATGTCATGAGTGCGAGTTCTTATATAACTGAGCTTATATTTACCTTATGTGCTAGAGGTATATTCTTTGATGGGAGACTAACTCCATATTGGCTACTAGTGTTAATAAGAAATACTTGGGGTGATTTTTCCCTATAAGTTGACTAAGTGGTGTTAACCATGCACAACACTGATGTGATACTTTCCATGTACTAGCTCTATATGTATCATGAATGTGTTGATTGTCTTTGAAAGGTGGTAAGCTTATTTATGTCATGTGTGTCTCATGTTGCATTTGGGCATGATAGTTTATATGGGCCATTCGTGTTTTCTGTGTTGAAAGACTAAAAATTTCTATAACAAGGTTGTGTCGGTTGTTAAGCCTTTGATGTTGACAAGAGTATGTTTGAAGAAAAATGAAGGATATTCTATTTGTTTATGAGTCCCAGATTGTCTTCTACTGAGTACCGTATGTCTCTTGATCGAGAACTTAGGATTTGTATTGATTTGTTATCAGGTTCACATGAATCATAAGAAGTGTAAAATGATAACAATTGAGTTTAAAAAGTTGAAGGTTCAACATGAGAAACTACTTGATTGAGGATTCATCAAGCGTAGGGTTTCAATTGAGTTTATTAGTACTGTTTATCAAAATAAATGACGATGTGTATGATACTCAAAGATTGACTTGAAATATGGCCATCATCAGTTGTATATTTGATTTTAGTATATACCTAAGACAACTTTTCATATAAGGTATGCACCTTATGAATTTGTGGTTATACTTTTTCAACTGGTAAAATGTTCTAGGAGTATTCATGGATTTGTGAACCATAACTTCAACCAATATGTGGATTTTTCTATAGTGGTATTTATTGATATGATCTTGGTACACTATGAGTTAAAGTTCAAATATGAGCAGCTCTCAAAATTATCCTGAATGTGCTTCAAGAGATTGTTTGGGAATATCAGTAAATGTGTATTCTTATTGAGGATAAATTATTTTGGGCAGTTTCATTTTTAGGAATAGTTATTGACCCTTCAAAAGTGAAAGTATTAGTAAACTGAAAAGGCAAACTGCAATAACAGAGGTACGTAATTTCTTGAGATTGACAGGATATCATTAAAGGTTCATTGTATGATTTTTCAAGGTTGTACATAGTTAACTAGTTTGACATAGAAAGCTACACCTTTCGTATGGATCCGACTAATATTATTATTATCTAGTGAATTTGGTTAGTATTACCATTATATAGTAGATTTGACCATTATTACCATTTTCTATTGGATCTATCAAGTATTACCATTATCTAGTGAATTTGATAATTTCATTGTCTACACCGCCGATGCCTTTATAGAAAGAATTAGGTTGTTATTGATACAAAATGTAAATTTAGTGTGCATAGATCAAGGATATTGACTTCTTAAGTTGAGAATTATTCTACCCATAACTTGGAATTTGTTGAAATTTTATTTGTATTGCATTAGTGAACCTATTTGAATGGGGCCTAGTTTTAGGTGTTTACAAACCACAAGAGTTTGAAGCATTTATTTTCTTAGAAATAGCTAAGCATGAGACAACGTAGATGGATTGAGAAACTGAAAGATCATGATGACCGTACTATTTTATAAAATCTAGAAATGGTAAACTTATAAGCAGATGCACTGAATATAAAGATTTGTGCATTGCTTGAGGATAGTTGATGGGGAGATGATAGAAGATTTGAAAGTTGGATTTCCTTTAAATCGAGACATGGGTCATCATTGTGAATTTGAAAAATATAACAGTTATATTCTAATAGATCGAGTAAGCTCAAGTGAGACTCCTAGATACATGAGATCACTAGTGGAATATCTTTAAATAGGAAATCGATAAGTATAAGATTTAATGTTCTACTTACCAACAAGTGAAAACAGAATTTTAAAGTCCAACAATTTTGTTACATTCGTTGAGATTTATGAGTGGGTACGGATATATCATGAGGAATTTTTTGCATGTGTTACCACGTACCTGACTATGTTATGATATTGTTTGGGTTATAGTAAAATGATTGACTAAGTCAGCTCATTTTAACGTGTTTCGATGAAATACTCGTGAACTGTGTTTGCTTGCTTATATGTTCAAAAGATGGTTCAAAAGAGGGTGTAACACCTGTCATATTTGCATACATATTTATTCATTGCATTTATCTCATAATTTAAAATATGTTAGTTTTTAATATTTAACAACTTAGTTGAATAATTAAATTTGTGTAAATAAATATATTTAAGTTAGGTAGTAACATCAATAGGAGTTAATTTGGTATATTTAGTAAATATTTGAAAGTTAAAATAACTTACAAGCAATAAGGAACTAATGTGTTAAATTTAAACCTTAGGGATTTAATTGTAATAAATCATTTCTTGAAGTACTTTTAATAATTTTGTAAAATATGATATATAAATATCGAGGCTTCCGGGTGAAGCTCCTTCAGCATTTTTACATACTCCCTCAGTCCCATAGAACATTACCCCTTTTGCTATTTTGGGCGTCCCTCTTTAAAGTCCCACTTTCCTAAAAAGGAAACCTTAAATCACTATTCTTTCCACTCATTCTCTCTCCTACATTATTTTAATACTCACAACACCATTATAATTTACTATTCTCTCCACTCATTCTCTCTCCTTCCACTCACAACACCTACTTTAATAACATTATTCCTTATTTTCCGTTCTCAATAGTAAACGTGTAATGTTCTATGGGACGGAGGGAGTATTTCTCTGCGCACGAACATGGAGGGTTTTTTCCCCAAAATTTCATTAACCTCCTTGATTTAAGCTTCATTTTGATGATTCGACGTCGCGGTAGAGTTCGCGTACGAGATCATTTAGTGTACAAAATTTAAAAGTTTAATCGGTGAATTTTCGTCAATTTTTTACTATTCCCCTTTTTAATTATAGTATTGTACATGCATGATATATATAATTGTTCTACTAAAAATATCAATTTATGTATAGTTATGGTGTTAGATTATGATTTTCATTAATTACATGTAACTAGTAAAATTGATCACAATAACCAGAGTTGTCGTTATTATTAATAACTAGTATTGCACCCATGCGTTGCATGGTATAAGCAAAATTTTGTTATATTAACATACTACCTCCGTCTCAATCTAAACGTCTCATTTTTGATCAACTGACAAGTTTGACTTAGACATAAATGCAAATCTAATCATCCTATTGAAATTTTAAAAATTGTTATTGATAAATAAATAATTTATTTATCAATAACAATTTTTAATTATTTATTTATCAATAACAATTTTTAAAATTTCAATAGGATGATTAGATTTGCATTTATGTCTAAGTCAAACTTGTCAATTTTCGGTCAATGAGACGTTTAGATTGGGACGGAGGGAGTATTTTGTTTAAATGATGTTACATAATTATAATATACTCCCTCCGTCCCACCTTAGTGTAGACTAAGGTGGTGGACACAATAACTAAGGAATATTATTAAGATAATGAAAATGTGTGGTAGAAAATGAAGAGAGAGAATGAGTGGAGTGAATAGTAGGTTGGTTGAATAAATTGTATGGTGAAAAATGAAGAGAGAGAATGAGTGGGTGGGGTAGGGAAAATAAAAAATAATAAAAAACTTTCTAATTTTGGCAGTCTACACTAAGGTGGGACGGACGAAAAAGGAAAGAAGTCTATACTAAGGTGGGACGGAGGGAGTATTAATTATGAGTCCAAAATTATTTAGAATAAAAAGTTAAAACTAATGAAAGTATATATATGTTATAATTATTTAACCAACACAATGAATATTATAAATTTTGAAAGCTTTTTGTATACACATATTTCGTGATGTAAGGAAGTTCAGTGATTATTTCAATAGGAATTGTTATTTTAAAATATTTTCCTTAAATGATTTATTTTACTGCTATGTTATTTTACCATTCATTATATAATTGTAAAATTGAAAATTTGGAATAGCAAGTGTACTTATGCATCTTTGCTCAAATAAATATTTTTAAAATATCCCTAAATCAAAGTTTGATATTCATTTATTTTTTATTCTAAAAGGAAAATTCATTTGAATTTGAAGTATTCGCTTTGGGAAAGAAGATAAATATTTTTATTATTCACTTTTAAACATTTTATTTACGATAATAAAATAAATAGTGAAAGAAATTTTGTAAAAAACCGTTTCGAATCGAACAAAGCTTTTTATAAAAAAGAGAATTTTAAAACAAAAAATTCTTACATCGGAGTTCATTAAGAGACAAAGTAGTAATAATTAAAACTAAATCATTTAATTAGTCAATGTATTTAGTAGCCTTATTATGACAACAATTGTATCGACTTTTGGTATTTTTTATAATTTGTATAATATTGATATAATTAAATAAACAAAAATCAAAATTAACAACTACAGTTAAAACTAATGTAACATTTATCTAATTTTTTAATGAAATAAAATCCAAAAAAATAAATCTTAAATCAACACGAAATAATGGCTCTTTTGTCGAAAGGTGCATGACACCGTAATTTTTATTTTTTTTAGAAACGTGACGCCGAAAAGTTAGTAAAGTCTTTTATATATTAATATTTCCATCTATATAATGTGGGTATCAATAAACCCAATAAAATAGCAAATAAAATAAACATGGAATAATAAAATTTCATTTATATAAAGTGGGTGATCAACAAAAAAAGTTCAGTTAGATTATACTCCCTCCATTCTATTATAAACTACATACTTAATTATTATTTGCTAGAAAATTAAGGTAAAATGTTAGTGATTTGAGTGTTGTAAGTATGAAAAATGAGATTGGAGTGAGAAAATGAGTTATTGTTCTAATTATGATATGTGATTCTCATTAATATAAATATAATAAACATTTTCATTTTAGAAAGTATATACTCCCTCCGTCCCACACGATTTAGGACAATTTTCCATTTTGAGTATCTCACTCGACTTATAACATCCTAAAATGACAAGTTTATATTATTTTTATATTCAATGAGAATCATTTGTTATACTAATAACACAATCTCCTTACTATGTCCCTCATATTTTACTTTTTATATTCACAATACCTCATCCACTCATTCTTTCCTCTTATTATATTAAATTTATGTGTCGTAAGAGAAAGTTCTAAATTGGATGAGACGGAGGGAGTAGTTTGTAGTGGGATACCCTATGAGAAAAGTGTGTAGTTTTTAGTGTGACAGAAAGAGTATATTTCTTAAAATTAAATAAATAATGCCACATGTTGATTTTTTTTTTTGGGAAAAAATCCATATTGATGTTAAAAATAAAAAAAAGTTGACGATAAGGATCAAGAATTGATACAAAAGATCTTGTTAAATTGAATATAAGCCCAATTATTTTGCAAGATATTTTAGTTCTTTTTTTTTTTTTAACATTTATTAGGAAAACATTAAAAAGACTATTAACAATAGATTCTAGAATTGTCACTATTTTGAAGAAAAAATCTTATTTTTGAAAGAAAAAAATACCAAAAAACACTATTATCTTTTTATATAGATATAGATTTTGGGCGGTACCGTGATTGTACTATAACTTGTAATTATGACCCAACATTATTAAAGGACTCAATGGAGTTGTATAGAGTGTAATAAAATTCCGCCGAGATATAAAATGAGTTTCTATAATAAATTTGGAACTATAAAATTATCATTGCAATTAAATATAGTTGTGATTAATATTACTAAAAATGATGCGAAATATTTGTGGGGTACAACATGTGACTTATAATGTGTTATATTGCTATTTGCAATTATATAAATGCAATTAAATGTGAGTAGGTACAATATGACATGCATTAATAGTTATTTGGAGTCTAATACTTATAGACTTGAATATGGATTGATTATGTTATTGTGGACACATTAATTGACATGGTGTTGATTGTTACTCACAAATAATGTGTGAAATTATATGTTATTGATGAACAAAATAATTACATTGTTAATTTGGTTTATAGATAGGCCTACTACTTTTGGGCCTAGTTCAGATATGGTTATGTCAAGTAAATATATACTTGTGCTTTTTATTAGAGTCTAGATGGCACATGTGTTTGGGGGTATAATGACGTTCGGTTATTGCGGGAGCTGGGGCAACGTAATAAATGAGGGCCATCATATTTGTGTCCATCGCCCCTACTAGTGGTCATAGTAGAGGAATAGCTCCCACTGTTATAGCAATAAGCATGACTTTGGCTAGCAAAATATTGGGCGATTCCAGGTTGTAGGGACTGGAATTGACTCGTTTTGCTACTGGATAGCAGATCATTATTATACTACATCAGCAACATTTAGATCGATATGTGTACTCCAACAGCAACACAGACATCAGCAACAATAGTTCTGAAATGATATGGAGGGATAAGGCTGGTGAAGATGATCGGAGGGAGAAACTCGATCACGTATCATTTGTTATGTGTTTATTTCATCATTATATGATGCATGATGAGTTGGAATAGCCTCTCATTTGCGTGTTACGTGCTAATTGACGCTAGCATTACTTATTAAGGATGATCTATTATTATTGTTATCATACTTATTTATGCAGGATAACATGTCATGTAGTTTTATTAGTAACTTACTGATTTTTGACTCACCCTGTTTACTTGTTAACTTGTTTTCCTTAGATCAAAGGGGAGCACAGTGAGGTACGATTCAACGGGAATCTCTAAGCATGTTGTTGCTCTTTTGGATAGTTGCTATATGGGGATTTTATATATTTATGTTTGTGAGAACGTTGGTTGTACTGAGTTATTTAAACTCTGTATTTTAGGTAGCCTAGTATGGTTTCAGTAGTATAGTGTTGTTTAATCTTTTGGTGCCGACATGTATTGGCATGCCTGTATAGAATTGTGTATAACTCTAGGTTTTCATGTTTATCAGTAGAGGAAATTAGCTTGTTATGGATGGTGGTATTGTTGTTTTGTTGTTTAGTTGGAAATCTTGTGTGTTATATATAGGTTTATGGCATTAAGGTTGTTTATAGTAGGGTTTACGCACCTGGTTCGTGGTTTCATATCGTACCTAGGAACTCAGGTCGCGTCCCCAGTAATAAAATAGTGTTTTGGATGGAAACCTTAGGCTCATTTCTTGCAACTGATTGCTGATAACTTATATTGTAGTTGATAGTTGATTGACTTATAGCTGATGAATTGAATACTATTTGTTTTGGCTGTTTTGAATTTGTTATAAGCTAGTTGTATCAGTTTGTTAAAAAAGCTGGAAAATATTGAATTATAATAAAAATACCGAAATGACCATAATGTATACATTGACTCATATACGTGCCGATCGATCTTATGATTAAATCATATAAATTATTTTGTTGAACTAAAATATAGTTTTATATATTAATCAAAATAATTAAATCAAATCAAATATTTATTGTTTATTTATTTTCCCTTTTGTATTCCAAGTAAAATATATGAATTTATAATGTTCTTTAACAAAAGAATAAATACACCAACTAAAAAAATAAGAAAATTTAAAATAAAGTCAAATTATATTTAAAAATTATAGAAATCATATATATATTCAAAACAGAATGTGTCCTTAACATATAAATAAAATTTAAAAGAAACGAAAGAAACAAAGTAATGAAATCAACAAAATGTTTTTTTTATTAGTCTTATAGTTAATACAATCACATATTTCTTGCTAATAATTTAAAACTAATATAAATAATATATGGAAATGGTGGGTAATTTGGAGATATAATTTTTTTTTTGTTAATTGTGAATATAGATGTATTCCCATATATGTGAAAAAAGCAATATTTTTTGGGCTTTTTGTCTTTCACTTATTTATGCAATATGAGTTGTACTTCAATTATTGGTTTTTTGCTTATAAATCAAAACAAACACTCCAATTTTAACTTAATTAAAGCCAAAGCCATAAGTCACTCAAAATAACCCGAAACAAACGAGCACCTAGTGGTCTTTTATCTTTTTTGGATTTTCCGTCAATCATTAATGTGTTAAAGATGAACATTGCTTTAAAAAAATGAACACTATTTTTTTTAATATTTATGCTATATGATAGTGCCATCAAACATTTAAAAATGATACATCGATTTTTCAAATATAAGTTCCACCTAGTATTTTAAAAGTAAGTTACAGTTATTGAGGGATTTTTACCAGTAATTTCCTAATAAAAGATGTAATTTATCAATAAAAACACAATATTTCATATTCTACCTTAGGATCAATAAATTGAAATCAATTTTACCAATAAATCCTTAGCACCTTTATCATATTTCAATATACCGAAATTGCCCCTGCACTACATATGTTCCAGTTACTATATGTCTTTTTCATTTATAAGTCAACAAGTAAAAGAGGGCCTATACAAAAATATTGTATTTTCATACAGTCACCACAATCAAATACTTGCACTTTATTATCATCATTTAGAAATTTAGTAAAAACTTTTGCCCTAAATTAATGCGATTCATCCTTTTCATAGCTATTCCTCACAGCTCCCCAATCAAAGTAGTCTTTGCAATTCATAAGAATGTGAATTCCACAATCAATACTTGGCAAATAATTTTGTGGTGTATCTTCAATTTCAATGAACTTTTCAGTTGAAGAATCTTCTTGAGTAATGTTTGCCAAAACAAACGACAAGTTTCTGATGTAATCAAACTGGAATAATGGAAAGAAATTTTATCATTTATCATACGTCAAGTCATAAACTGAGAGAAAAATGAAATAAAATTACGTATCGTGTTATTACCATTGTTCGAGCATACACAACATACTGGTCATTTGATTCCTTTTTTCTTGGACACATTGATTTATAAAACATAAACTCCCCTGTTTCAACATCAAGAACTAGAAGAGTCCAGTGTTCATCCAACCTTGGTTTTGATGGGGTGTGTATTGGGAAGAGGATGATTTTTTTTTATCAATTCCAACAAGGCATCATTAATCTGTTCTTAAATGCATCTTGTATAATTCATTTCTAAAAATGTCTGCATATAAATATTTAGTCAATCTCTATAACACATTAACAAAAATATTTTACATAAATAAATATAAATTATTTTACCATGGCACTAGCAGTGATCACTACAACAGTCTTATTCTGTGAGCTTGAAGGTTTTATGTCCTGCTTTTTCAATATTTCAAGTTAACCATTCATTACCTGTCAAAATAGACATTTTGGTAGTTAAATTATAAGATATTCAAACAACAGATAAATTTTTTATTAGTTGTTAAATAACTGTGTAGTATTAAATCAGTCAATGAGGTCAACAAATGTGAAACTGATTTCTCAGTTAATAAAAACACCAACAACTGTGAAATTTACCATATAGTTGTTCTTAAACAATGATATAAATAACTGAGAAATCTACAACACAGTTATAACATAAACCAACTCTAATCATGAACAACTGTGAAACCTATAAAACATTAATGTGAAATAGAATTCTCAGTTTATAACATAAACCAACACAGGTATGATATAAATCATTTCTATTTCACAGTTATTTAAATAACTGTGAAATAGAATTCACAGTTATTTACACCAAAACATGTGTCCAAGTTTCATGAGAAATATTAGTTGTTCACCAAACTCTAACCAAAATAACTGTGAAATACACATTACAGTTCAAAAATTTATCAGTTGTTTAAGAAAAATAACTGTGAAATACACATCACAGTTATTTCACAATCAATGCATAAGTATAAATAAATGAGAAGCCTACAATACAATTATGTCCACAAATAAAACCACGAATAACACTACACAGTTTTTTAACAAACAATCATAAATAACTGATAAACCATACATACAGTTAGTAAAAGAAATTCATCAGTTGTTTAAGAAAAATACCTCAAAAAAATTGATAAATAGACTTCTCAGTTTATAAATGTCAAAATCAATATGAATAAATGAGAAACATACTACACATTCTAAAATCAATACACAGTTATTAAGCTCATATAAATGTCAAAACCATTTCACATTTTTATATAACTGTGAAATAAAATTCTCAATTTATAAATATGAAAATCATTATACAATTATTTACATCAAAACTGTGAAATAGACTTCAAAATCCTTGAAGTTTATCAATTATTTAAACAAAAATCCAACAAAAAATAACAAAAAACATAAAACCTAGTTCGCAGATTGATTTTCTTCAAAAACTGAGAAATAATCTTCGTCAAAAACTGAGAAATCGACAACAAAAGTTGAAATAAACTTCAATATCCTTGAAGTTTATCAGTTATTTAAACAAAAAACATAAAACCTAGTTTGATTTTATTCAAAAATCGAAAAATCGACAAAAACAGTGAAATAAATTTCAAAATCCTTAAATAGAAGTAAATTACCTTTGATTTCGCGGTTGATTTTGATGAAATGTTGAAGATTACACGGTTGTTGAGGACGAAATTGGAGAGAAATCATTGACGGAATTGGAGAGAAAATATGACGAAAATGAAATTTCTTTTTTTTATACGGGGAATATGAACGGGCATCAAGGGCAAATTGGTACAGAAGTTTGTTTGGGGGTTTGTATTTATTTGGGTGAGGGGTATTTTGGTCAAAGTCTCAGTTATTAATGCCTTAAACATGAACATGCGCTGATACATCAGATTTTCAAAAATAAGTTTTAGTTATTTATGATAGTATCATAGTGTATTTTAAAAACTAATTGTAGTTATTTACGACAGCGCATTTGAGCATTTTAAAAACTAGTTTTTCCAATGCGTTGGAAAAAACTAGTGTTAGGAGATTGGCACGAAGCCTTGTGGCAAGTGGTTTTAATCATGGTTATAATTATGTCTACCTTCAGCGTATGAATATCAGTCCACTCCATGGGCTGCTATTGATTTTAACCATGATCATGATTATTTATGTGTTCAACATTAGCGTAGAGTTTTATTATGTTAAGAAGTTTATGCAGAGTATGAAACTAGTTAATTTTCTTATTCATTAATTTTTACCTAGTTGTTTTATACTTCCTTTGCAAAATAGGTTTTCCATGTATTATATATATTTTCATCATTATCAATGAAGAACACAATGTCTGAAACCCTAAAATTATTGTTTTATAACAACTAGAAAAAAAAAAAGAGTCAACATTTCCAACTCACCTCAAAATATCACTATTCTTTTTATTCATAAATAACCAAATTCAGTACATCAAGTTGTCACGAAAGAATTAACCACAATTGTAGAAACAAGTGCAACTATAAGATCCGAAAGAAATCGGAATGCATACACCATTTCCATTGTGTCCTTGTAGGCATTGTTGACGGCAGGCGGAAAGGTCACATCCATTCGGATCTAATACAACTTGACATCTTGTTTGTGCATCCACTTGATGAAAGGCTACAATTCCTGCATAATAAGAAATTAAAAACAAAAAGATAAATCACTCGTGTTAACTTGCTTTGATTCGTTTAAAATTATATATATATAAACTGATGCAATGAGTTACCACGATGAAACAACGCTTTCTTTTTCCAAGTCAAGCGATCAAGAATAATTGTATAACATGAAATCTCACCGCACACACAATTGATCTCAACCACAACAATAAAATTACATTAAAATTGTTTATTTATATTGAAAGACGACACTTATTTTGGGATAGATAAAAAAGAAAGACGTCATGTTATGGACTCAGAAAGTGACTTATTCTCGATAGAAAAAGATTATAGTGCCCTAGTAAGAAAAAATTTCTTAAAGAATAATTAGAACAAAGATTAGAAGAAATATAAGAACCTGAGATAAAAATCATCAAAAGCCATAACCAAGAGAAAAATGTTTTCGACATCTTGAATGACACCTACTCTTCAAACTGTCTTTGCTCTTTAACTTTGTACCTTTAGCTCATGTTGGATTGCTTTTATAATGTATGAAACATCAATCTAACTATGAACTTATCTATTAATCATTACATAATTTCCTTATTTATTTTTCTTATGGTTGATAATTAAGATTATTTCTTTAAATTGAATAACCATTTGTCTTATCTCTTATCTTTTCCTCGTGTAAGTATATTTTGCATGTTTACCTTCAATCATTATTTATTTTCCTTTTCTAGTTGCAAATTATTAACTTCATCTCAAAATAAATATTTATATTTATTTATGATAATGTCCATTTAATTTGGAATTTGTTACCTACAGCAATGGAAAAACAAAAGTACAAATATAAAAGTACACGAAGAATGAAACTATGAGAGTAGGGGGTAAAATATAACTTATGAAAGTTTGGAGACTAGTTCGAAAATAAGAGAAGTTTGGGGTGAATTGTTACTTTTAGAAAAACCAAGTACTCGCTCTGTTCAACTAAAAGTTACACTTTTAATCTGAATTTAAGAATTAAGAAAAAGTGTAAGTGATGTAAGTGTTGTGAGTATAAAAATAAGGTATGAAGGAAAACATGGTGTAGGGAATAATTTATGTAAAGTTGTGAATATGAGAGTGAGTCTCAACTTTTAACAATCTCATGTGATGCACGTCGTCGACGTGTTTAATTCCGAATGTATCACATAACAATGATTATGGAACTAAAAAAAATAAATCTACAATAAACAGTCTGAAACACCTCTTTGAATACAACATTATTAGTAGTTGACAAGTGACTATTTTTATAGTGATTTATAGCATTTTATTTATATCATTTACTTAGTTTTTGTTATTATTTAGTCCTCATTTAGCTTCTTTTATATTATATATGAGATTTTATGCTTGTTGGTATGTTTTGAGCGTTTATACAGGTCTTAGAGTCCATTTTTTGAGCAAATGAAGTTAAGACATATCTAAGAAATCATGACATAGAAGGGACAGCTTCAAAATGGTCATCCAGGCCTAAACCCAGCTGGATCGGCGAGCAGCTAAAGTGGAGCGGCCGTGCAAAGCTGGAGCGGCCGAGCAGCAAAAAGGGAGCGGCCGTGCATTCAAGCGAGTTCAAAAAGATAATTTGGAGCCAAGGCTTGCACGGCCGTGCAAGTCATAACGCACGGCCGTGCACTTACTGTTACCATGCTGAAAAGGCACCTCTTGAAGATAGATTTTCGAAGAGTCACACCCTTAGCTTAGGATGCCTATTTAAAGGCCACTTTGTATCAGTTTTAGATATAGAAAAACACCTGAATATACATAGAAACACATAGCAAAAATTCTCTAGCATTATTGTTTCAAATCTCTCGAAGATTCAATATTTGTTCTTGGAGTTATTTGAAGTGTTAAAGCAATAAGATATCGAGGTTTATTTTCAGCGATTGTTTCCTTACAAGTATTTCAAATAAGTATCTTTCTTCTCTACTTTAATTCATGTCTTATTTATTAATCCTTGTAGTTTCTGCCATGGCTAGTGAGTAATCCTCTAACTTCTTGGGGTCAAAAATTCAGCATAATGTAGTCTTCTTTGTTAATCAAGTTTAAAAATCTCTTTCACCTTTCATAATTAATTATTTTTATACCATTTTGTCACGCCTACAAATACGATGATGTCCATACTTTGTATGAATCTTAGCTAATCAAGAGAAGTATCCCGCGGAAGAATCTTGATTAGCGGAACC
Source organism: Adenophora triphylla var. japonica (assembly GCA_022495995.1). NCBI lineage: Eukaryota > Viridiplantae > Streptophyta > Magnoliopsida > Asterales > Campanulaceae > Adenophora > Adenophora triphylla. The sequence continues at coordinate 87,970 of JAFEMH010003690.1, forward strand.
ATATAAATCGAACTAGGCTCCATTAATCACGAGAGTAGTTTAATGGCCTAGGGATGATCCTTTAGTGGAAAATACGTGGATTTTAACTAAAACTTAATGGATTCTTATTAATCATGGACCATCGAGAGATAGGGCATGATTAATAGAGAGTACATGTGTAAAGCCTTCGATTGACAAGTAATGCGCAACTTAACGTATCATCCTTGATATATGAATTGAACTATATTTTTATATAAACTTAATTCATTTGTTGACTACATGTTGTTAGATTTCCAATCCCAAGAATGTCTTCATATTATAAGAGTTTAATTTAAGTAATCTTTGTATGTCCTTAGTGTTTTCATAAAACAAAGCATATTTGCTCTCAATCTCTATTTCTATTTCTTGTAAAAACAAATATTGTCATAAGTAAACCCTGTCCTCGTGGGATCGACCCGTACTTGCATTAGCTATACTATTATAACCCGTGCACTTGCGGTATTTAAAAGAACCGTTAGGTTTGAGACTCAACAAGTTTTTGGCGCCATTATCGGGGACAACGGTTTACTTTTTATATTTGTCTTTACTACATATTTCTATTTTTAAGTTTTGTTAAAAATTTCTTCCGAAAATCTGTTGCGTTTAATTTATTTGTGAGTGTTCTTTACAGTTTATGAAACGGACTCGGATCTTCATTGACAATTTTGATCCAGAATCCGAAAGAAGCTTTCACGAAAGGGTAAGAAGATTCAAAGAAACATTAGAACAACATATGGCGGAGGACGAACCAGCAACACCTCCTAGGACCCTAAGGGACTTCGTAAATCCCCGGGGACTAGATCTCCTATAGTTGTGCCGAACGCTAATGCGGCCAACTTTGAAATAAAGTCGCAGCTACTTCATATGGTTATGAATAACCAGTATAGCGGAACAGCTTTCAAGGATCCACACCTTCATGTCCAAATATTTTTGGAATATTGTGACACAACTCGCATTCAAGGTGTCACATCGGAAGCAATCAGAATGCGCCTTTTCCCCTTTTCTCTAAAGGATAAGGCAAAACAATGGCTGAATTCGGTTCCCCAGAATTCCTTAACAACTTGGGACCAAGTTCAAGAGGCTTTCCTCGGGCGTTTCTTCCCACCAAGCAAGACCGCCCAGATTCACACAAAGATCACAAATTTTTGCCAAACAGGAAGCGAGTCATTGTATGACGCTTGGGAGCATTTCAAAGAAGCTCCTAAGGATGTGCCCCCACCACGGGCTAGAAAAGTGGTTGATTGTGCACACCTTCTACAACGTTCTCACGTTCAAGACTGGAGAGACAATTGATGCCGCTGCAGGAGGGGCACTAATGAATAAAATTGTGGATGAGGCTTACGACCTCATCAAAAACATTGCATTGAACCACTATCAGTGGTCAAATGAGAGGGAGCAACAGCAGGGCACTCCAGGTAAATATAATGTAGATGTCGTTACCCTTCTTTCATCTAAGGTTGATATGATATTGAAAAAGTTTAAAAATCTCAAGTAAACTTTGTTAGTTCTTATGGACAGAAGGGGGTATATATTCGAATACATACAATCCCGAATGGAGAAATCACCCCAACTTCTCCTATAAGAACAACAACGCTTTAAATCCGCAACCTTCCACACAACCTCTGGGATTTACATCAAAGAATTTCAATAATAATTCAAATTCTTTTCTGCCCCCTAAATCCAAATTAGATCTTTTGATGGACTTTGTGGTTGAGAATAATAATGCTCAAGAAAAGACTAATAACGAATTTTGGGAATTCTTTAAATTGTTAAACGCTAGGTTTGGTAATCTAGCCGCCCATAACAAAATGCTTAATGAACATGCTAAATCAGTAATAACTAGGAGCGGAAAAGAACTTGTAGATTTTCCTCCTAAGGAAAATAGCAACCCTATTGAGGAAGATATTAGTCCAACCCCTCCAATGGTTGAGACTAATTTAGAGGTCGAAAAGGGAATGAAATCCCCTTAAATAACTAGAAATTTTGATCCGCCAATACCTTACCCTCAAAGGTTGGTATAAAGGTGAAACTTGACAAACAATTTGCGAATTTTTTAGAAGTTTTAAAATCTATTTACATCAATGTACCTTTTACCGATGCTTTGCAACAAATGTCTTCTTATGCTAAATTTTTAAAAGATATCCTTTCTAACAAAAGGAAGCTAGAGGAGTATGAGACTGTTGCATTAACGGAAGAGGTAAGTGCCGTTTTACAAAGAAAATTGCCTCCAAAATTAAAAGATCCCTGTACTTTCTCCATTCCTTGAAACATAGGTAAATTTGATGTAGAAAATGCCATGTTAGACCTCAGGGCAAGTGTAAGCCTCATTCCACTTTCAGTTAGTAAAAGAATTGGTGTGGGGAAATTAAAACCTACCACCATATCTTTACAATTAGCAAATAGTTCTATTAAATATCCAGTAGGTATTATGGAAGATGTTCCTTTTCAAATTGGGGAATTGATCATCCCGGTCGACTTTGTAGTTCTTGAGATGGAAGAGGACAATCACATTCCCGTAATTCTAGGTAGACCATTTCTTGCCACCGTCGGGGCAATAATAGATGTTAAAAATAGTAATCTATCATTAAATGTAGGGAATGATAAATTTGAATTTAATTTGTCCAAATTTATGAAAAGTCTTAATCTTAAGAACCCTTACTTGGATATTAACATGTTAGAATCAATTAGCAAGGAGCTAGAAAGTACCCAATCTAAAGACCCACTAGAAAAAAGTCTTATAGATTGGAAGAGAACGTTGCATGATGTAGATGATGATGAAATTAAAAATTATACTATGTTTTTAGATGTTAATCATGCAGCGAAGTTTAGTGGCGACACTAAATTTGAAAAGTTGGAGACTAAGGCGGAGCCATCCAACAAAGATGAAAAAGAGGTAATTAAGGCACCTCAAGTTGAATTAAAGCCTCTTCCTCTTAATCTAAGGTATGAATTCCTGGGTCCTAACTATACTTATCCGATAATTATTAATGCTAGTCTAAGTCCTCTTGAGACTGAAAAATTATTACGAGAACTTAGACTTCATCAAAAAGTTATCGGGTATACCATTGATGACTTAAAAAGAATTCACCCAAAAATTTGCATGCATAGGATTGACTTAGAGGAGGATCATAGACCCTCCATAGAGCACCAAAGAAGATTAAATCCTAACATGAAAGAGGTAGTAAAAAAGGAAGTCCTTAAATTACATGATGCGGGCATTATCTATCCAATCTCAGATAGTAAATGGGTTAGTCATGTTCAAGTTGTCCCTAAGAAAGGAGGAATGACGGTCATTCGAAATGATAGGGATGAATTAATCTCAACTAGAACCGTCACGGGTTGACGTATATGTATCGACTATAGAAAATTAAATAAGGCCGCCCGGAAAGATCATTTTCCCCTTCCCTTTATTGATCAAATGTTAGAAAGGTTGGCAAAGCACTCTCATTTTTGTTACTTGGACGGATATTTCGGATTTTTTCAAATACCTATCCATCCAAGTGACCAAGAAAAAACAACTTTTACTTGTCCTTACGGCACTTTTGCTTATAGGAGAATGCCGTTTGGACTTTGTAATGCTCCCGCCACTTTTCAACGTTGCATGATGTCCATATTTTCTGATTTTATAGAAAATATAATGGAAGTTTTTATGGATGATTTTTCAGTTTATGGTTGTTCATTTGATGATTGCTTACAAAATTTGTCAAAAGTTTTGCAACGATGTGATGAGGTCAACCTTGTACTTAACTGGGAAAAGTGCCATTTTATGGTCAATGAGGGAATTGTTCTTGGGCATATGGTGTTCGAGAAGGGAATTGAGGTAGATAGGGCGAAAGTTGAAGTTATTGAAAAATTACCTCCACCCACCAATGTTAAGGGTGTGAGAAGCTTTTTGGGACATGCCGGTTTTTATCGGCGTTTTATAAAAGATTTTTCAATTTTTTCTAAACCTTTAACTAATCTACTAATGAAAGATGCTCCTTTTGTGTTCGATAGTTTCTCTCTTCAAGCTTTCAACAGGTTAAAAGAAGCATTGGTATCCGCTCCTATCGTACAATCACTGAATTGGAACCTCCCTTTTGAAATAATGTTCGATGCAAGTGATTTTGCGGTGGGGGCAGTTTTAGGGCAACGGAAAGATAAAAAGTTGCATGTCATATACTATGAAAGTCGGACACTTGATGAAGCACAAGTCAATTGAAATTGTCTATGGCTAAGAACTTATGAGACGAAACTCACAAGGTGAGATGAAACTCACGGGTGTTGTCCTTAGTGTTGATGACACTAACAACAACACATTCACCAATTCTAGAAAAAGCACAAATCAATAGAAATAAATATAATTTGCAGCGGAAAAATTAAAGCAATACACAAGAATATAATTTTTATCAAGTTATATAAATATATAACTTGATGGGTGCCAAGAAGGCAAGACCTTTCTATTAATAATATGAATTCAATACAAGGTCGAAGAAGTTCCTTAATGATAAACGAACCCTGATATAAGGAACAACATATACACAAATTCTCTCTGAAAATGAACACTCAAAACCTCACAAAAATATAAAAATCTATATGAAATTCTCGAGTGTTGGATAAAGTGTTGCCGACACTGAATGGCAACACTTGAGAGCGGAATTCTACTTTCTTGTGCGGATTTGCGTTTTCGAATTGGATGATCTTCAATGAAGATCCACTTTGCACTATTTATAGACCACAAAGTCTTGGAGCCTACTCAAATGATCGGCTAACGGCCTTGAGTTTGTTTCCTCCATTTATGCCTTCTCGCCTCATTTGTAGGAGACCTAGTCTTCTCTTGCTTCTCTTGCTTGTACCTCTTAGCTTTGATTGCCTTGTACTCGACTTGTTCTCCCCCGAATAGCTGAATAAAATATCTCTTTGCTTGGTCATAAATTAAACAAATAAACACATGTTTATTTGTTAATTCATCCTCTTCGTAATTCTCGCCTGGGCATATTCTGTTGCTGATTTCAAGCTCATTTTAAGGTGACTAACTACTGTTATATAAACATTAATTTACCCATTAATATTTGTGAAAAAATACAGTAACTAACTCAGTGTCGCCAATTCCAAATGGCAACACTTTTGGCAACACCAGTGGCAACACTGGTTTGCAACACTTTGGGATAACATTCATGGCAACACATGATCTTAACATTAACAATCTCCCCCTTAGTTACTGATTTCTTCACAAAATACCAATGTGATGATCATTTCAAAAAATAGTTAGACTACCTTAACTAAAACCAAAAAAAATGCCACGAGATTTTAATAGCGGCAACATCAACCTTTAGGCAATGTTATGAAAATATTTTTTCAATCCAAGTACCACACTCATACGAATGTCAACATCAACCTTTAGGCAAATAAAGTATCAAAATCTCACAAAAAAATCTTCCCCTTAATACGAAATTTAATAACTAAAGAAAATAATTATTAAATTCTAAACAACCATCCAACCATAAACCAAAAAAACCATTCATCATGTTTTGAAGAAAATTCCAGCTGAAACAAAGAATATAAAAAAAACAGAAATAGAAATTGTTTAAACATTACAAACCAAAATAAAACAAATAAAAATTGTTTTTGTTCCAAACCACCAAAATCAAAAACCATTCGAACCAACCACCTTTAACCTGCATTTTCAGCTCCTTCACCTCCCTCTGCTGTCCCACTTGGCCCAGCACCATTTCCAGCTCCATCATCACGCCTTGGTGGCTTATCTCCCCCTATTTTGGAAGAAATTATATCCACCATTTTCATCATGTCAGTGCGCATATCCAACCACCCCTGAATTACTGAGTCAATGTGCTTCACTTGACCATTGAAAAAATTAAGAATCATAGCAGCATCAACCATAACAGGAGCAGTGTTGCCAGAAGTGTTGCCAGTTTCAGGGGCGACACTTGGGGCGACACTGGTAGCAGGGACATCAATTGGAGGAGCATTTGTAACCAAAACCCAAGGTAAATCCCTGTGCCTATCACCTTCAGTAAAGTGCTTGGTAATTCGGTAGTAAACAGGCTTTTCAGAGATATTATCACCATTCCAAGGCTTAAGGTTTTGATATACAAGGACTTGGAAAATAAGGGAAGGAAAAATGAAGGAGGAGGTCTTTTTCTTTTTGGCCCATGCAGCAAGGTGAGCGAATACAAGTCTCCCAAAATTCACTCTTTGTTTCTTTCCTAGTTTATACAACAAATTAGCTTGTTCAAAGGTTACGGTGTTCTCATTTGCCATGGGAAGCCAATTTGTTATACATATCTTGTGGAGCACGCTAAACAAAGAAGTGAGATAGGTAGACTTAAAATGATCAGACCAAATGGTAATTCTCCCTCCAGTTAAAAAGGTGGCCAAGGAATTAGGATCATACTCCAAACTCTCATCTTCGACATTAGGGAGGCCGAAGGCTCTATTGATGATCAAAGGATTAAAATCATAGATAATGCCCCTAACAAAGATCTTTCCATAATGAGGGGTATTCCTATCATCAATATTATCCCTAAGATGAGCATAAAAGTTCCTAACCACACTTTCAATGTACGATGACACTTTAGTCACCGTAGGAAAAAACATCCTATCCTCCAAAAATTGATACACACCTGTGATGAATGTATCGAAAATTTTCCCATTTTTTATTTGAAAAAATCAACGAAAACGGAGTCGCCACGCCATTTTAATTTTGAAGGGCCAAAACTTTGAAAAAAGCCCGAGATCAGAGATTTGGGTTCGGAGGTCATGTTACACGCCGGGAAGGACGTTAGTGTGCACCCGGAATGCCTCGTAAAACGAGTCTTCCAAGCTGAAAATCATTTGTGTGTGCGTGTATGTGTGTGTTTTGGCCAAAATACTTTGAAACTCAGAAAAGTAAAAATAGGGATATCTTTTCAAGACTTTAAACTGATCCCATGATTTTTTGGGGGATTTTTGGATTGAGATTTGGTACTCAAAAGACCTTTTGAAGTTGAGAGCCATTTCTGCCAGAATGAAAAAGTCAGTGGACCTTTGATTTTGAAATGTATTCAAGGGTCTTAAAACTTCATAATCTGGATAAACTCAGAGAATGAAAGTTGTTCTAGACACCTTAAATAAGATTTGTGCGAAGGAATTTTCCATTTTGGAAAAGATTTGAGGGGTCAAAACCTTCTGGAAACCTCAGATATGAGATCTGGATTCCCAGAAGCTGATGAACTAGCCTCTGAAAGAAAATTTGAAAAGAGGATTTTTACTCACCCAAAAAAATAAAGTAAAAATATGTCTGGAAAGCTCTGGATGTTGGCTACAAAAAGTGTTTTGTAGTCAACACCAAATTCCAAGTTCATCTGTGTCCAAAAATTAAGACAATGGACTGAGGTCTGGGAAAATTGCTACTGGACAGCAACTTCCCAAGAAGGAGAATATGATTTTAAAGGGGGTTTTGCATCCATGCTTGTCCCCATTTCCCTAGGTTTTGGTTAGTGATCACTAGACATTTTAGTGGTGAATCAACTATACCAAACCATCCTTGGGATACATTAGGACTAAGCATTTCATTTGCTTGGGAAGGGGATTTTTATCCTTTGAAAATGAGATTTTATGCTTGAAAATGGTTTTTAGGGTTTTGAAAATGAGTTTTCTTTGCAAGAAAGTAAGAGAACTTGAAAATAATGTTGATCTTTGTAGAAGATCATCCATGGAGATGGTCTTCCATGGTGATCTTCTTAGATCTAGAGCAAGAAGATGAAGGAACTACATTTTGTAGTTTGAAGATGCATGCATGGATGAGATTTAGGGTTAGGAGAAGGAGGGTTTACCAATCTTCCTTGTGTTCTTGAGTGTTTGGCTTGTATGTATGAGTGTTTAGGGCTTTAATATGAGAGTGAGTGGATGAGTATGAATTGGGAAAGATTGGAGAGAAAATGGTGACAATTCAAGTGAATTCTCACTGTTTTCTCTCTATATTTCGCCAGAGGTTCGGTGCAAAATGTGTTGTGGCTCCTTATTTTTGTGACTGGAGGGCTCAATTTATAGCCCTCTGAAAATTACAAACCCATCCGCGCGGACAGGACCTGCAGCGTGCACTGTTCATTAAATGCAGCTTCAGGCTTTGGACAAGAGGAATAATCTTTTTGAAATTTCAAATTAACAGCCAGTTCATTGTTTCCAGCCATTTCTATTTATGGTTTTCTTCTTTTGTTTTTGCTTTTTGAGATTCTTTTTGAGGTTTAACCTTAAATAACAATGCCCATTTTACCCTCACTTTGTTAGAAAAGTTAGGATTGTTAGGAATTGTTAGAAATGTTATAACTTTCGTTAATTTTCTAACGAAAATTCTAACAAGCTCAAATTGGAGCACTTACAGTAGCCCCTCGGCGACGGCGCTTTCGAAGGAAGCGGGGTCGTCGATAAGAGTAAGGCTCCATATTTGGCAGGATGATCGAGTGATCGGGTGGCTGAACCTAGCGATAGGCTACCTACGTATCCCGAATGGGAATCAAGCCAGTCGTAGTTCGGGTCTTTGACCCTGGAGAGGATGGCGTTTTAGGTGCCTCGAACCTGATGAGCGATTTCTACAGTCGTTTGCTGGAAAGAAACTCTGCTGGGGATAAGAGATGACCATTTTCGGTCTGATGGTTATCCGCTCGGCTGGGGATAGGAATGACCATTTTCGATCTGATGGCTATCCGCTCTACTGGGGATTTTTGTGATTTATAGCTTTCCTAGTGATAGCGTCTTAGGTGCCTCAAACCTTGGAGATGACGTTTTAGGTGCCTCGAACCTTGGAGATGGCGTTTTAGGTGCCTCGAACCTTGATGATGATGGCTTTTTAGGTGCCTCGGACCTTAATTTGAAATGGCCTTTCGGTGGACTTCTGTCGCCGCCGAAGGAGAGGGTGACCGTTTTGGTTGAGGGGCTGGACCTAATGATAGGCTACCTACATATCCCTAGTGGGAATCAAGCCCTTTCGTAGTTCGAGTTTTCCTCGAAATTTCGTTGGCTTTTGGGATTCCGTTAACTTTGCTGGGGATTTCGTTAGCCTTTGCTGGGGAAAATCAGACGTATTCGTCGGGGAAATCGGTCTTACGTTTTACTGCCGGGAATGATTTTGATGAAAGATACGGGATTCGTTATCTTTCTCGGGGCACTCGGTCTTACGTTTTACTGCCAGGGGAAGATTTTGATGAAAGATACGGGATCTGTTATCTTTCTCGGGGCACTCGGTCTTACGTTTTACTGCCGGGGGTGATTTTGATGAAAGATACGGGATTTCGTTATCTTTCTCGGGGCACTCGGTCTTACGTTTGACTGCCGGGAAAGATTTTGATGAAAGATACGGGATTTCGTTATCTTTCTCGGGGCACTCGGTCTTACGTTTGACTGTCGGGGAAGATTTTGATGAAAGATACGGGATCTCGTTATCTTTCTCGAGGAAATCGGTCTTACGTTTGACTGCCGGGGGTGATTTTGATGAAAGATACGGGATCTCGTTATCTTTCTCGAGGAAATCGGTCTTACGTTTGACTGCCGGGGAAGATTTTGATGAAAGATACGGGATCTCGTTATCTTTCTCGAGGAAATCGGTCTTACGTTTGACTGCCGGGGAATGATTTTGATGAAAGATACGGGATCCGTTATCTTTCTCGGGGCACTCGGTCTTACGTTTGACTGCCGGGGGTAATTTTGATGAAAGATACGAGATCTCGTTATCTTTCTCGGGGAGATCGGTCTTACGTTTGACTGCCGTTTGATTTTGATGAAAGATACGGGATCTCGTTATCTTTCTCAGGGCACTCGGTCTTACGTTTGACTGCCGGGAAGGATTTTGATGAAAGATACGAGATTTCGTTATCTTTCTCGGGGCACTCGGTCTTACGTTTGACTGCCGGGAAGGATTTTGATGAAAGATACGAGATTTCGTTATCTTTCTCGGGGTACTCGGTCTTACGTTTGACTGCCGGGAAGGATTTTGATGAAAGATACGAGATTTCGTTATCTTTCTCGAGGCACTCGGTCTTACGTTTGACTGCCGGGAAGGATTTTGATGAAAGATATGAGATTTCGTTATCTTTCTCGGGGCACTCGGTCTTACGTTTGACTGCCGGGAAGGATTTTGATGAAAGATATGAGATTTCGTTATCTTTCTCGGGGCACTCGGTCTTACGTTTGACTGCCGGGGAAGATTTTGATGAAAGATACGGGATCTCGTTATCTTTCTCGAGGAAATCGGTCTTACGTTTGACTGCCGGGGAATGATTTTCTTGACAAGGGGTTGACTTTGGTTAACTTTGGTTAACTCTGTCAAATTGGGGACTGAATTGCAGAGTCCTGAAATTTTAAGGGGCAAAAGGGTCATTTTGACCCTTGCAATCCTATCCGCGCGGATAGGAGCTGAAAGTCAGGGGTATTAATTAGGGCCAACGCCCTTTTCTTCTTCCCCATTCAGTTTTTGAAACAGACGAGAGAGAGAGAGAAAAAACCGAGGAGAAGCCATTGTTGGCCAAGAAAAGCTTCAAAAATCTTCCGATTTCTTCGATTTTTTGAGCAATGGAACACGGGGAAGGCGCTTTTCAAGGCCAAGGACGTGGCCCGGTGGCGGAGAGACGATTGGAGCTCGTCCGGATGAGGAGGCATTACAATCTTTCGCAATCGATTGCGGAGGAGCCCTACCCCGATGCTTGGCAACATTGGGCTTCGGATTCGAAACTCTGAACGGTATACTTTGAAACCCTTTGATCCCTTTGTTGATTTCTTGTTTGAAATTTGAATTTTAGGTGATTTGTAAAATTTTTTTTTGAAATTGAATATTGATGTTCATTGTCTTTGAATCTTGATGATTATGTGAGTAACCCAAAATGTGCATTTTGCTTGGGAAAAAGAATTGGCATTTTCGCCATTTTTTTTTTTTTAAATTCGAAAATTGCATGTGAAAATTCGAAAATTGTGATTTTTTTTTTTTTGAAATTGAATATTGCATGTTGATGATGATGATTTTTTTTTGAAATTGAATATTGATATTGATGAATGATGCAATGCATGCATTTTGTTTGGAAAGAATGGGCATTTTGCCAATATGGGATGTATGTATGTTTAGGATATATTTTTTTTTGAAAAGTGGGACGGATTTTTCCTCCCGTTGCATGTAAGATGGATGATATGCATGTATGCAAAAATTTTTTTTTGAGATGATGGATGGTATGCATGTTATTTTATGAAAATGGGACGGAGTTTTTACTTCCGTAGGAATGCATCTTTTTTTTTTTTTTTGATGAATGCATTGGGACTTGCTGAAAACTGTCTTTTCTGTGAGAAAAATGGGGCTATGCTCATTGTATGCTGTTATGCTGTCGAAAATTTTTTTGTGTAAATGTAAATGCAAAAAATTTTTTGACATTTTCTCTCTCCTTTTTTTCTTTTACAGGGCGGGAATCGTTTTGTGACGGAGCAGCTGAACAAAATGAAGACTCGAGGATCAGTGGAGTCCGTGATTGACTTGTGGGATCGGCTTCCGGATGCGGGCCGAGGAGCTTTGCCGAGTCCGAGACAGATTGTTGTTGAGACGGGGCTCTGGGAGTTCGTTGAGTGCTTGAGGGGGCTGGTCAAGTTCCCTAAGAGCAAGGGCTTGATGTTTGCTCGGCGCAAAGCATTGGTGGGACGCGACCCACACCTTTCACTTCTTCCGGGGCGGGGCTACGGTTACGCCCTCCGATTACGCTCGCGATTACGGGCCTGTCCTTTAATGGACGCAGCATTGAGTGGCGGGATGGCTACAGCGATGCCGATCTGCAGCTCTTCGGGATTTTCCCTATTCCCAAAAAGGGGATGGGGATGGAGTATGCCGTGGTCTACGGTAAGGTCGTGGAGACCATAGCGAGCTATGAGGCCGGGGAGGAGAGGATAGGCGCCGATCGATTGCCGGGGCCTTCTTGTGGTTTGCCTTTTCGAGCACCCTCTTTGGGCATGCCGAGGGGACGGCAGCCTTGCCTTGTTGAGGTCCTTGGAGGACATGGAGACGGCCGGAGATGTTTCGTGGGGAGAGGCCGGGCCGGCGAGCTTTACTTTGCTCTCGATAGGTACAAATGGAAGGCCGTAAGCTCTTTGTACCGCTTTGAGTTTGCCCCGGAGGTATAAGCTCTCTTTTTGCTTTTCCTCTTTTTTTTTTGAGCACGCACTTTTCTTTTGACCGGATTGATTTGATTTTTACCTTTCGCAGTATGGGCGTTGGAGTTTTTCACGTCACGGTGTGACGACACGGCGGTGAGTACGCCGGGCGTATCCGGCCATGCGCCTTGGTCCAAGCATGCCCGGGAGAAGACAAGCTCCGGGGCGTACGACCCTCAGTACGCGGATTGCCTTCCTTTGACGGAGGCCGAGACAGATGAGGGGATGATATTCTTCCCCGGGATCGCTTTGAGGTGGCGCACCGAAGGGCACCGAGATCCGGACTGTGCAATGGAGGATTTTGAGAGGTCCGACCTGCGATGCCTATTATCTCGGGAGAGAGGGTGACGCGCCAGCCATGGCGTGAACTCGCCTTTGAGGACACCGGTGGAGCCTCCCGCCGATATGATGCACTCCGAGCGATCGGTCCGTGACCTGGGATGATTACCGAGCCGGCCGCACTTCTCGGATTTCGTGGCGATTGAGCCATATGCGACATTCGTCTTGAGGAGGCCGAGGATGCCTCAGTTACGGATAGGGAGGGGCTTGGGATCCCGCGGTACCCTCGGACGGATTTTTCCTATATCCGGGATGGGGTCCGATTGAGGGTGCAGATCCCTCACCCGAGCAACTTCCACGAGCTTTCCGACCTCGTCCAGGGTATGAAGGTATGGCTTTTACGCTTCTTTCTTTTGTTTCATCATCTTTAGCATCACTTCCTTTTTTTTTTTTGACGCTTTTGCTTTTGTGCGTTTTCGGAGGTGGTCGTCGAGAAGCCGACGAAGCAAGTGATCGGGGCCAAGAGATTCATCAGAGGATGGTCGCTTGCGGGGCTCCTCGAGGCTAGAGCGAGAGCGACCACGCCGGCGCCCGTCGACGGGAGGCTTCCCCTATTCGCTCGTAGACTTCTTCGAGACTCCTTTGTCTCCTCTCCTGATCCCCGCGCGGTGTTGCCTTCGGATCACGTAATTCTGGGATCCACACGGGCAGGGACACGTTTGGCGGCATGGTGGGTCGTCTTCGTACGTCCAGAGTCCGACGCCTTCACCTTCGGATACGATTTTTTCGCAGATCTCGGCTTGCCCTATCGTAGCGTGCCGGTTGGTCCCGATGAACCTCTTTCTCGGAGACGAGGACGATTCTCGAGCCCGAGATTTTCGTGGCTCCCGAGGAGGCGGGCCCGAGTCGCAAGAGGGGCCGGGGAGACATCTGGTGCCGGAGACTCCGATTGATTTTATTTATTTTTTTGAGATTTGAGATAGAGATTTAGATTTGTACAGCTTATGCACATTTTTTTTTCTTTTTCTTTTTTGGATGTAATAATTTAGGATTTTATTTATGTTTGTTTGTTTTTTTTTTTGTGCACACTCCCTCTTTTTTTTTTTTGGAATGTAATAATTTAGGATATTATTTTATGAATGCAATGCAGTATGAATGCAGTGTTGCATGCGCCTTGGTCTTTTTTTTTTGCAAGGGTGTTTGGTATATGGACTGGTTTGGGGAGGTTTTTTTTTTGCACGTGTTTCGAGCAACCGGGACGGAATATTCCTCTTTTGATGTAGCAGCTTGACTTTGCGGAATTTTTTTTTTGTGACAATCATGTCCACGCGGATAGGCGGCTTTCCGACATTGTCCTTTAATTTTGGTTCAGACCTGGTCTTGCTTTATTTCAAATTCAAATATCCTCTTCAACCTCTAGTCCAAACAGCCATTTACGGGGAGAAAGAGAGAAAAACCATGGAAAACTTTAGAAAAGCTCCATCAAAATTGTCCCAAGAATCCCAAATGTCATTCTTTAACAAATTCAAGGATTGGTCCCGGGAGATTATGCATGAGAGGAGGTCCTTCTTTGAAGAAAGGTACAAGGTGAGGTGCTTATGGTCTCTCAAGGAATTGGTTCCGGACTACGACCTCTTGAGAGCTTCTTCATCATTTTGGGATACTAGAAGGCATGTCTTTTGCCTTTCCTTCAACGAGATTGTTCCGACTGTCGAAGAATTTCGGGCCTTGCTTGGAGGTCCGGAGGTGGAAGAGATAGCGGTTCCCTTGCCCGGAGGGGCTTCTTTTGTTGACAGATTGTGCGTCCTCCTTCATCTTTCCCCGGAGGAAGCGCAAGGTATGATCCGCGGTCCCGATCATTTCGATATTTCCGGTCTTCCCGACAGATTTAGGGGCCTAGGCTTGGATGATGCCTATTGGGATGCCTTTGCACTTTGTATGTTTGGCACCCTGTTCATGGTCTATTCCTTTGGGATTTGCCATCGGTCTTTCTTTGGATGTTGTCGTTCACTGTCGCACAGGCGTAGATGTCGTTCCTTTGATTCTCGGGGGAGACTTTTCATGCTCTAGATAGGGCCGGCTACCGGAAGGCGGTATATGCACTGGGCGGCCCGTTCCTCTTGACCCCGTGGCCGATGGAGCGTTTGGGGGTTCTTCGGGAAACCTCGATATGATCGAGCCTTGGACTTTTGCCAGAGAGGTGTTGATGTAGATTTTGATGATCGGGGCTCGTGGGAGCGTTGGATGGCGGGTCGCCGGGCGAAGATATCGATGGTCGGTGCCTCATCAAGGGTGGAGACTCGCAGAGTGCTTGTGATGGGTCTCCCGTGGTCATGCTTCCGGGGCTTTCTCGCCTAGCTTCTATATTCCGGCTTTAGTTACGAGACGGCTTGGTTTGAAGCGGGTTCCTTTGGGGGACTTTGATGATATAGCCACCGGGGTGGTGGCTCCTGCTTCTATGGATGATCCCCGGTGTTTCCATTTCTTTCCCGAGCATGGAGGTATGATGTCTTTCCTCCTCGGGTCATTCTCAAAGGCCCGAGACCGGTGTTCTTGACCACTTGGTACCTGGATTGGTATGAGAGGCATCCAGGAGAGACTCGGGTGGCTATTTTGAGACGGCGTGAGGCCATTGTGGGTGCGGAGGACCGACTGTTCGAGAGGAGGAGGGCCGAGGCGAGGGCCAACCCTCATGACAGAGCGGAGACGCCGTGACCGATTATGAGGCTTACGTCAAGAGACGGGAGAGGAGGGCTCCTATGCTACCGGCTAGGCTACAGGAGATGAGAGATGACGCTAGGGCTACTAAGGCCCGGCGGAGGCGGGTTTGATAGATCCTGTTCCTATACTAGAGCTTGGTAGGAGGAGTACCGACATTTTTCCCGTTCGAAAAGAAGACTCGAAGGGGGAAGAAGAGGGGAGAGGCCAAACGAGTGGCTTGGAGTGACTCGAGGTTTCGAGTATCCCTTTCTTGTCATGGCGAGACACATTAATTTGATTATGTATCTTAGTTTTCTTTTAGCGGGTTGCCAGTTGTAGGAATGAATCGGGCTTAGACTCATCAAAGAGCTTTTAACTTGTAATGAATATTTGAATTGCTTTAGAGTTTTTCAAGACGCTTTCATGGTCGATCAATTGTATTGATGCCAAAGTATGGCTTTTATTTGTGCTTTAGACCGAACCGTTTCCGTGCCTACGTTCCCCTCATTTTGAGGAGCTCGGAGTCTTCGTAGTTCAACCCGATTTTTTTTATTTTTTTTGTTTGTTTTTTTTTTTTGTTTTTTTTTTGTTGTTTTTTTTTTTGTTTTTTTGTTTTTTTTTTTGTTTCTTTTTTTGTGTGTTTTTTTTTTGGTGCAACCCTGTTTTTTACCTAGGCCGCCCTTTTTGGGTTTTCAACCTAGTTGGGTATTACTTTTTTAGCACTCTCTTTTTTTTGACTTCTTCTCTTTTTTTTTGTTTTACGCGTAGTATCTGCGCAGCTTGTCACCATTCACTGGGTGTACAAAGGGATTCCCGTCGAGGTCTGCAAGTTGCATGGCTCCTCCGAGAAGATCTTACGGGACGACATATGGCCCGACCCATACAGGCTCCCATTTGCCGAGGGGATTGATACGGACTGGGGGCTTTTCTTTTAGAACGAGATCACCTTCTCGGATCTCCCGATGCTTTACTTTCTTGTCGAAGGCTCTAGCCATTCTTCCTTGGTAGGCCCGGATGTGTTCCATGGCCTTCAGTCGGCGTTCATCTAGTAGGGCCAATTCGTCATGGCGACTCTGGAGCCATTCGACCTCGTTGATCTGGCTTTCCAGCAGTATACGGAGCGAGGGGATCTCTAGCTCGATTGGGAGTACGGCTTCCATTCCGTATGTGAGGGCAAATGGTGTTTCCCCAGTTGCCGTTCGGCTGATGTTACGTAGCCCCAGAGTGCCGAGTGTAACTTCTCGGGCCAATCTACGCCTTGGACAGCCATTTTCCGGACGATATTTTCAGTCTTGTTTCTTTGCCTCGACGGCTCCGTTGGTTTGGGGCTGT
Source organism: Adenophora triphylla var. japonica (assembly GCA_022495995.1). Taxonomy (NCBI): domain Eukaryota; kingdom Viridiplantae; phylum Streptophyta; class Magnoliopsida; order Asterales; family Campanulaceae; genus Adenophora; species Adenophora triphylla. The sequence goes on from JAFEMH010003690.1 coordinate 104,458, forward strand.
AGGAGATGACTTGTGACGGGTTATTCGAATTCCGCCAGCGGTTTTCGCATTCCCCTTCAAGTGGGATCCATTATACGAGATGATTTCGGCTGGCAACCCATATCTCACATGATGTTTTCTTTGATGAAGAGGGCAACTTTCCTTGAATTGAGGATTTTGTAGGACTTGGCTTCAACCCACTTGGTGAAATAATCCACGGCTACCAGACGAACTCGTGGCCGTTCTTGCTCGATGGTGTGATTTTGCCTATGACATCAATTCCCCAAGTGACGAAAGGCCAAGGGGTTGTCATGCGGTATAACTCGTGAGGAGGCAAGTGATTAAGATTTGAGTATCGCCGACATTTGTCGCAGCTTTTGACAAAGCTGGATGCGTCGGCTTCCATGGAGATCCAAAAATACCCCGTTCTCGGTATGATTTGCATCGAGCTCGAGCATTCATGTGAGGGCCGCAGTACCACCATGTATTTCTTTCATGAGTTCGGTAGCCTCTTGTTTGCCGATACATCGCGGGAGAGGGGCCTTGATAACGCTTCTTGTATAGCATATTTCCCAAAAGAACATAATGGGAGGCGAGCCGCTTGTGGCCGAGAGACTTTTCGCTTTGATTCCTTCTTTATATTCCCCATCTTCATTTTTGAAAGAGGCCTCGCCATCCTTCGTGCTTGGTAAATCCCGAGTGTACCGGGGATCATTGATCGGTTCGGCTTCCGCTTCAATTTCAAAGCAATAGGCGGGGTTTTCTCTTCTCCCGATCTGAATGGTTTAACGGACTTTCCTTCAGGTATTTCGACAAGAGAGGCTAGTGTAGCGAGCATCTGCGAACTGTTTCGGTCTCTTGGCAGGTAATGAAAGCTGATTTCTTTGAATTGAGCCACTAGTTCTTCCATCTAAGCATGATACTTCGCAAAACTCCGGGATCCACGGTCTTCCATTTGTTAGAGACCTGATTGATGATGAGGGCGGAGTCTCCATACACCTCCAATTCCTTGATATTTCTTTCAAGGGCGGCTTCCAACCCGGCTATGCAAGCTTCATATTCAGCGCGTTGTTGGTGACTTCAAGTTCAGCCTTGCTGCATGGGGGTGTGTTCGTCATTAGGATCGACCAGAAGCATTCCTATCCCGTTCCCCCTTTTGTTTGACGCCCGTCGAAGAAGAGTTGCGCGATTTTCTCCTTCTAGAGCGAAGATTCCATCATCGGGAAATTGAGGTTCGAGTCCTCGGGACTCATCACTTGGGAAATCGGCAGATGTTCTCCCATTATGCGTCCTTTTACGGATTTCCTTGAAACATCAGTGATGTCATATTCGGCCAAAAAGAACGACCATTTTGCCAACCTCAAGGAGATGGAAGGCTTGTCGAACAGATATTTGATGGGGTCTATTCTTGAGACAAGATGTATCGGGTGAGGGACCGCATGTAGTGTTTCAACTTTCCCACTACCCGGACCAAACCTGCGCAAGTCTTCTCGCAAGCGAGTAATTGAGTTCGCTTCCTTGGAGCTTTCCGCTTACGAAATAGATGGCGTTTCGACTTTGGAATCTTTCTTCTCTTGAGCTAGCATAGCCCCAATTGCTGTATCCGTGACAGTTAGATATAGCAAGAGTGGCTTTTGCCGGTGTGGTGGGCAGAGAATCGGGGGATTCACAAGGTATGCCTTAATCTGTTCAAAGGCAAGCTGACATTCTGGGGTCCACTCTGTGTAGGCATTTTTCTTCATCAACTTGAAGATCGGCTCGCGGTCGAGGTCACCGATTTACAAAGCGGCTTATGTATTGCGATCTTCCCATGAAGGATTTCACTTCGTCGGTGTCCGGGGTGGCTTCATTTCAACTATCGCCTTGATTTTCTGGGGATCTACTTCGATTCCCCGTTCTGTCACCATATATCCTAGCACCTTACCTCGTCTTACACCGAAAGTGCACTTGGCTGGATTTAGTCTCATGCTGTGGTCTCGGAGGCGGCCGAAGAATTTTCTCAAATCAACAAGGTGCTGGCCATCCGATCCTCTGGAATGTATTATCATGTCGTCCACATAGACCTCAATTTCTTTGTGGATCATGTCATGGAACAGAGCTGTAGCTGCCCTTTGGTACGTAGCCCCAGCATTCTTTAGTCCGAATGGCATGACCGTGTAGCAGTAGGTGCCCCAAGGGGTTGTGAAGGCTGTTTTGGCTTGATCTTCTTCTGCCATTTTGATTTGGTTGTAGCCGGCAAAACCGTCGACGAAGGATTTGACTTCATGGTTGGCCGTGGAATCTACCAAAATGTCGATGTTTGGCAGGGGGAAATCGTCTTTTGGGCTGGCTTTGTTCAGATCCCTGAAGTCTACGCAGCATCGGATCTTTCCGTTGGCCTTGGTCACCGTCACTATGTTGGACAGCCATGTTGGGTATTCAATGACCCTGATGAAACCTGCTCTGAGCATCTTTTCTATTTCCTCTTTCACTTGTAGGGACCATTCGGGCTTAATTCTTCTTAGCTTCTGCTTTACTGGCTTGACTTCTGGGTCGAGCGGTATTCGGTGCTCAACTATGGAAGGATCGAGGCCTGGCATATCTTTATAGGACCATGCGAACACATCCACGAATTCTTTTAGCAGCTCGATTAGGGCATCCCTTTCAGTCCCTTCGAAGAAACTACCAATCTGCGTCTCTTTAGGCTCTTCCGCAGTTCCCAGATTCACACTCGTCAAAATCTCTTCGGCAGCTTGGGCTCGATTTTCCTCTTTCCGGACAACCTGCTTAAAGATTTCTTTGATATATTGTTCATTTAATGTGTCTGCCTCTTCATCTAGTGAATCGTTATTAACTGTTTTTAGATTATTAGTTAATTCATCATTAGTTAAAGTTGCAATTAAGGGATACTCAGAAAGGTTCATCATTTCATTGAAGACGAAGGGGAACACAATGTTCAAGCATGAGACTCGTAGTCTTCGGGCGTAAGGCCATCGGACGACTCGAGAGACTCGAACTCAACAATGAGAGACTCGGAGGACTTTACAAAGGTTGACACGAAAGGACGGGGGACCAATCCAAGCTTGGTGATCATTTCCTCTTTGGTCGCGGATGGGCCTGAGAGAGTTTCCCAATTCTTTAGCGGCATCGGCTCGGTGGCTTCACAACTCGGGAAAGGCATGGTCTCTGTGCTCCCTCTTCGATCGTTGCTATTATCTCTTTGTCTGAACCAGAATCAATTGTGTTTGATGTCCGAAAGCCGAGCATGTGGATGTAGGATCTTCCTCAATCCTCGGGATTTCCGTTTCGTCGCAATCTGACCGCTCAATCCAGATGTAAGGACGTGTTGCGTCTCGGTGAGCCGCTAGAAAGATCTCATGTCCCATACTCGAGCGGAAAGGCTCGCAGTAGTTCAGCAAGGAGGGCGTCCCACACGACGTTCATAGATTCGAGCCGAGTCTGCCGGTGTTTGTCGACTTTTATCATGAAAATCTCCTCGCACAGCGAGGCCAAAGAATGGGTTTGCGGAATGCCGACAAATCTGTGATTGAGGACCTGGGACTTGTGTGCTCTGTATCATGGCGGTGTTCAGCGTTTCCTTCAGTGCGCCTCCAAGTGTTGGAAATAACAATTAAATTTGATGAATCGAACTTCTTCGGAGTCTGCTCGCTTGAGTGTGTCGACATAGTTGGCATCACTGGATTCCAAAGGATGCCGGCGAGACTTGCCTCTTGAAGGATGTAACCTCGGTGTTTGGCGAGAGGCGTTCTTGGCTATTGTTTCGGCTTCGTTCCCTATGAGGAAGCTGTCACCCCTTATGACTTCAAGGTCTCCCTGCCGGTTGATGAATTTGACGCATTGGTGGAGAGTGGAGGCTATGGCTTTCATGTGATGCAACCAAGGGCGCCCTAGTAGGCTGTGAACTCGGAGGATATCCATTACATGGAACTTTGCGGGCACCATTTGGGTTTCGTACTGCAGTTCCGAGTCACTGTCCCAGAATGGGACGAGACGAACCGTCGTAGGCCTTGACGATCCCGTAGATGGGATCACGCGCCTTTCATTTATGCGGAGGGCCCTCATCATGCGAGGGGAAGGACGTTTACCGATGATCCATTGTCCACTAATACCCCAGGGATTGACATGGTGTTGAGCCGAATAGTGATGTACAAAGCTTCATTGTGTTGGGAGACATCTCTTGGCAAATCTTCATCGCGAGAAGGTGATCATACTCCCATATAGGTGAGGATCATAGATTTGGTCCTTGTCTCGGGATAGAGAGTCATTAAACACAGTCAGCTTCGTGCCTTTTTCTTGCTAGGTAGAGTCTTTGCCGAAGCCCCAGGTTATGCTGATGCCTTTTGTGGCGGTTGCCATCTCCAGTCAACATGTTGATTGAGTGGGAGCGCCGGCTGGCGTCGGTTTTTCTTCATCGGTGTATACTCGGGAGCTGGACAAAGCTGAACCTTGGGCGACCCCGAGGGGGTTGGACTTCTGTTCTCGCGGTACTCTGGTATCCGAAAGTCTCAACTCTGTCGTGGCAAGGCTTTTCTGCTCTTTTACCCCTTTTTGCTTTGGGGAAGACTCGACTGGAGTAGAGTACATAATAATCAAATTCCCAGATGGCTCCCCGAGCGTTCCCACACCGTTATCACCGCCTCGAATCTCTCCTTCAATTTTTGCTGGGAGGAAACTTTCTTTTTCTTAGGAGGGCGGTCCTCGTGTATCCAGTCCTGATAATCTCTTTCAAGGCAATCGGGACAGTCACAAATATCCCACCAAATGTGTTCTACGGCTGGTGGCGGGTTTGGGACCTCAGGTTGAGCGGTCTTTGGAATGACTTTGGGTGGAACTGGTCCGGGATCTGCTGCTGGGCTCATCTGGTAGCGAGTGATTGGACTCCGTCGGATAATGAGAGATATTGAGGTCAGGAACGGGCACATGTTTGTCCTTCAGGGTAGCCCCGGTCAAGTTGGGATATTGTTAAGGTCCCGAAGTGGCGTGTGGCCTCTTCAATCCAGGCCTGCTGCTGTCTGCAGCGCTTCCAGGGCATTGATGGCTGACCATATTTCTTCAAGCTGTTCCCTCGATTTTCATCACTCGGGCCGATATTTGTGGGATCATCACTTTGAGAGGGACAAGCGACGGTATACCGAACTCTTTCGTCCCCTGGCTCCTGTTTGGGGGCCAGTTGCCCTGTAAGTCGACGGGCAGAGTCCCGGCGGTGGAAACATAGGAATCTTGGGTAGCATCTTGATGTATCCGGGACTATTAAGAAGAGGAGGAGAACCCTCTTCCTTCTTTGCGGTAAAAGTGCCATCGGAACTGAGACTAATAGTCAAACCATGACTTGCGACAATCCCAAAGGTTATCAATTTGAGCCTCATGTCGAAGTCTCATCTGTTCTACCAACTAGATCCAATGCTGGTCTGCTGAGGGATTTTGGAGGACGGAGCAACGTGGTCCCCATCATTACCGGCTGATGCGGACATTCTGAAACCCGGAGTCGGAATAAATGCGAAGCGATGATGCGCTTGACTCTTCCCAAGCTGATCAACGGTGACCCGGTGCCCGAAACCAAGCTTTGTGCGGAGGCTGCGGGGAAAGACACGAGGGTTCGGATGTGCAGGAATGGAAGGAGGGTAGGTGTTTGGGCTTTTGGCTCATGCAACATGCGGTTATTTGTTCACGTTTACTTAAAACATGTTTTATTAACCTAATCGGTTGGAAAAGATTGCTCTTCTTTTCGCAAACTACTCTGATTCCTGGATCGGTGGGCCCCGTCACTACGTCTATAAGCCCCTCGTATTCCACCTGTATTTCGACCTCCCAGGGTGGACAGCCCGGGCGAGGTCCTATAGGGCAAGCGGGTCCCACCGACCGGAAGAAAACGATCCTAAAAGTCTGGCGGGCAATCGAGTCTTAACGAGCATTCGATGTAAATTACGGACAAAGGCGCGTCAAAAGTCAAGATCATGTCCAGGGCTCGACGAAAGTCGGCATGATTTGGGCTGATAAATGTCCACGATTGATCTTGACTTGTCGTCGGTTAAACCGTAGTTAGGCATGGAACATTCATTAATCCTTGATGACTCAGTGTCAATGCTTTGGGAGTCGGTGTATAATTTGTGCCAGTCAGAGCCGAAGTCAAGGCGCCGGTCAATATCTTGGTCAAAGTCTGCGGCGGAACACCGGCAGAACTTCGACTGATAAGGGTCCCCGAAAGATATTGAGTCGGTATGCCGACAAAGGCTTGAAAGGAAAGGTCTATACACGGACAGGGCATGACACAGACCAGACTAAAAACCAACTGGGTCTCGGACAAAGTGTGTCACGGACAAGTGCATGGTCGACAAGAGGCTCCATGGGATGTTTGGGTAGTCCTGTGCTCATCCGAGAGGCGTAATAAGACCAAACGGACCGCGACAAGATTTCCCCGGGTTAAGGACGTAGTGTGCAGTGTACGGTAACGTGCGCGTAGTGTGCAAGCAGTCTATATTCTTTTTCTGAGTAAAATAGAGATTTTTTTATGTGTCTTAAATACATGATGCATGATTTTTTTTTTGGAAATTTTCTCTTTTTTTTTTATGAGCACATAAGCACGTAAGCACGAAAATTCCGACAGTTAGGGACATTATTCCGACAGTCAAAATTTTGACTTTCTCAGCGGCCAAAACAACATGAAAGCTGTGCAAAAATCAACACACACACAAAAATGATTTTCAAAGCCGGGACGGAAGCTTGACCCTCAAAAGCCTTTTTTTTTTTTTTTGAAAACGGTGATACCGGTACGTGGGATTGTTAGACCACAATTTATCCCCGACTCGTGTTAGGAGGCGATAACGGGAAATTTAGTGGTTTCCACCAATATACCAAATACCATTTTTTTTTTTAAAAAAGCTTAGTCCCCAGCGGAGTCGCCACTGTGATGAATGTATCGAAAATTTTCCCATTTTTTATTTGAAAAAATCAACGAAAACGGAGTCACCACGCCATTTTAATTTTGAAGGGCCAAAACTTTGAAAAAAGCCCGAGATCAGAGATTTGGGTTCGGAGGTCATGTTACACGCCGGGAAGGACGTTAGTGTGCACCCGGAATGCCTCGTAAAACGAGTCTTCCAAGCTGAAAATCATTTGTGTGTGTGTGTGTGTGTGTGTTTTGGCCAAAATACTTTGAAACTCAGAAAAGTAAAAATAGGGATATCTTTTCAAGACTTTAAACTGATCCCATGATTTTTTGGGGGATTTTTGGATTGAGATTTGGTACTCAAAAGACCTTTTGAAGTTGAGAGCCATTTCTGCCAGAATGAAAAAGTCAGTGGACCTTTGATTTTGAAATGTATTCAAGGGTCTTAAAACTTCATAATCTGGATAAACTCAGAGAATGAAAGTTGTTCTAGACACCTTAAATAAGATTTGTGCGAAGGAATTTTCCATTTTGGAAAAGATTTGAGGGGTCAAAACCTTCTGGAAACCTCAGATATGAGATCTGGATTCCCAGAAGCTGATGAACTAGCCTCTGAAAGAAAATTTGAAAAGAGGAGTTTTACTCACCCAAAAAATAAAGTAAAAATATTTCTGGAAAGCTCTGGATGTTGGCTACAAAAAGTGTTTTGTAGTCAACACCAAATTCCAAGTTCATCTGTGTCCAAAAATTAAGACAATGGACTGAGGTCTGGGAAAATTGCTACTGGACAGCAACTTCCCAAGAAGGAGAATATGATTTTAAAAGGGGGGTTTTGCATCCATGCTTGTCCCCATTTCCCTAGGTTTTGGTTAGTGATCACTAGACATTTTAGTGGTGAATCAACTATACCAAACCATCCTTGGGGTACATTAGGACTAAGCATTTCATTTGCTTGGGAAGGGGATTTTTATCCTTTGAAAATGAGATTTTATGCTTGAAAATGGTTTTTAGGATTTTGAAAATGAGTTTTCTTTGCAAGAAAGTAAGAGAACTTGAAAATAATGTTGATCTTTGTAGAAGATCATCCATGGAGATGGTCTTCCATGGTGATCTTCTTAGATCTAGAGCAAGAAGATGAAGGAACTACATTTTGTAGTTTGAAGATGCATGCATGGATGAGATTTAGGGTTAGGAAAAGGAGGGTTTACCAATCTTCCTTATGTTCTTGAGTGTTTGGCTTGTATGTATGAGTGTTTAGGGCTTTAATATGAGAGTGAGTAGATGAGTATGAATTGGGAAAGATTGGAGAGAAAATGGTGACAATTCAAGTGAATTCTCACTGTTTTCTCTCTATATTTCGCCAGAGGTTCGGTGCAAAATGTGTTGTGGCTCCTTATTTTTGTGACTGGAGGGCTCAATTTATAGCCCTCTGAAAATTACAAACCCATCCGCGGGGACAGGACCTGCAGCGTGCACTGTTCATTAAATGCAGCTTCAGGCTTTGGACAAGAGGAATAATCTTTTTGAAATTTCAAATTAACAGCCAGTTCATTGTTTCCAGCCATTTCTATTTATGGTTTTCTTCTTTTGTTTTTGCTTTTTGAGATTCTTTTTGAGGTTTAACCTTAAATAACAATGCCCATTTTACCCTCACTTTGTTAGAAAAGTTAGGATTGTTAGGAATTGTTAGAAATGTTATAACTTTCGTTAATTTTCTAACGAAAATTCTAACAAGCTCAAATTGGAGCACTTACAACACCTAACTCCTTGAATTGAGTCACATACATATTCTTTTCATTCAGAATTTTCTTATCAGAATCTTCAACAAACTTATGAAGACTTGCATCACTATAAAATTCCTCGGAAAGAAATGGGCGTTCATAATATCCAAAAGACTCATAATCTGACTTTGCATCTTGAGAGGGATTAGGAGAGTGTACCTCAGGCCATGAAATGGGAGAATACGAAGGAGAACTTGACTGTGCTTTGGTCTTGGCAGCAGGTGTTGCTTCAGGTGTTGCCATTGCATTGGCAACACTTGAGGCGACATCATCAGAAATTTTCTGTTTCTTCTTCATCTTGGACTGAGCTTCAGCAAGGGTTTCCTCATCTTCCAACCAAGCTTCTTCATCCTCATCAGAAGATGATGAGGGCTCCTTTGTCTCTTTAAAAGCTGGGTCCGAACCTTCCTCGGACGAAATGTTGAGAGAAGAACTCGAGCTATCCTCCACATTTACTGGATCATCAGCCGTGTTGGACGGTATCTTGGACCTGAACAAGGTTTTGATCCTCTCAGATTGTCTACGCACTCCACCTCGAAAAGACGAAGAGGCATCAACCGCCTTTCTCTTCTTAGTCTTCTTTTGAGGGGCGAAGGTGAGCTCTGTGGATGGGGTAGCTTCTGGAAGATTGATGGGAATTGGAATTTTGGAAGGATCATAGACAACAATGTCTAAGGATGGTGAGGTTGAGGGTGTGGCCGAAAGTGTCGTTGGGGATATCTCCATTGGAACGGCGACATTGGAGGCGACACTAGAGGGAGCTAGAGGCGAAATCTCCATGGGTGATGAAATTTGGGGTGAATTTTTGGTGCTAGCCATGGAGGATTGAAGAAGAACGACGAAGAAGAAGGACAGGGGAAGGGTTTTGTGTTTTCCGCCTAGAGAGAGAGAGAGCACAGTGAGAGAGAGAGAGAGAGAGAGAGAGTTTAGTGAGGGGGTTTTAATGAGTGAATAGTGGAAGGATTTAATTGATTTGACAAGGTCAAATTAATTAAACCTCCTATTATCTCTAAAAATCCCAACAAACTCAAGTGATATCCGCCATTTTGAAAAAAAATTCCTTTTTTTTTTTTTAATTTTTATAATTTTTTAATAATAACTAAACATAATTTTAGTAATATCCATAAAATTGAGTTTTTCAAAATTCAAAGAGATGAATTTAAAAAAAAATAGATATTATAAAATTACACTTAGTTTGACAAAATAAATATTTTTGCTAAAAACCTTTTAAATTTCACAAACTCTAAATGTAAGAAATAGACTTTTAGAAATTTAAAATTTAATTAACAAAAATAAAAAATAAGAAATAAAAAAAATAATGTAGATCCTACTAATGTGTTACTAGCAATGTTGCGTGACACACAAGACAACATTTTGAATAAAATCCCCTTGATATTTTTTTCAACATATATAACTTATCATACCTTAGGCAATTTTTAAGCAAGCTTTACACATTCTTTATTTACAAGGTAGCATCGTAGTAGCGAGCTCCGTGCCCCGAGTTTTTTATAAATGTATAAAGCTAAATGTAGTAAGTTTTATACCTTTCAAATAGGGTACACTGTAGTAGCGAGCTCCATGTCCCTAATACTTAGTATAAAACAACTACATTATACTCCCTTTGGGAATATTTCACATGCTTTGCCTTTTTCAATATCAACAACAATATGAGTGACTTTGTCACTTTTTAGCACAAAGGGGTATTTTAAAAAAAAATGTTAACCTTACGTATAAACACATACTAGAACAAAAAGGTCAGTAAATGCCCCCCATTTGAGATTAAACTAACTAAATTTTTTTTTTTTTAAATAATATACAACTCATACAAAGTGTTGCTGACAGTGTTGGCAACACTGACGGCAACACTAACAGATTTATAGAAAACATAAATCAAGAGATTTTTTCAAACTTGAAAATCTCTCATGGTCCAAGGCTTTGGTCAAAATATCAGCAAGTTGATGTTTTGTATCAATATGCTCTATTTGGATCAATTCCTTTTCTACTAAATCTCTTAAAAAATGATGGCGGATATCAATGTGCTTAGTGCGTGAGTGTTGTACAGGATTTTTGGAAATATTTATAGCACTCAAATTGTCACAATACATGGTCAAGATATTACTATCAAGACCATAGTCATCAAGCATGTGTTTCAACCATATTAGTTGTGAACAACAACTCCCTGCTGCCACATATTCAGATTCAGTAGTCGAGAGAGAAACACAGTTGTACCATGACACTAGATTATTACCCAAGAAAAAACAACCCCCACTAGTGCTTTTTCTGTCATCTATATCCCCTGCCCAATCAGAGTCACTAAAACCAACTAAGTTGGTATTAGTGTCTTTGGTGAACCAGATTCCCAATTCACTTGTCCCAGACACATATTTGATGATTTTCTTGACAGCATTTAGGTGAGAAATTTTAGGAGCAGATTGATATCTAGCACAAACACCTACGCTGAACATTATATCGGGACGACTGGCAGTAAGATAAAGAAGACTACCTATCATGGATCTGTACAGAGTTGGGTCAACATCCTCCCCTGCCTGATCTTTGGTTACCTTAAGAGATGATCCCATAGGTATTTTTGAGCACTTTGCACTCTCTAATCCAAACCTCTTCACCAGACTCTTAGCATATTTGCTTTGAGAGATAAAGATTCCATCATCTGACTGTCTTACCTGCAATCCTAGGAAATAATTAAGTTCTCCTATCATGCTCATCTCGAATGTTGATGTCATAGCTTCCACAAAATTTTGTAAACATGTTTTAGATGTGGAACCATAAACTATGTCATCAACATAGATCTGAGCAATGACAAGCTCTTTATTTTCCCTAAGAATAAATAATGTCCTATCGGCTTCTCCTCTAACAAATCCATATTCCAGAAGGAAACTTGTTAGACGCCCATACCAAGCACGACGAGCTTGTTTCAAGCCATATAAGGCTTTATCCAGTCTGTATACATGGTCTGGGTGGAATGGATCTTCAAACCCTTTGGGTTGCTCGACATAGATCTCTTTATCTAAGTACCCATTCAAGAAAGCCGCTTTGACATCCATTTGGTGCAATGTGATTTTGAGATAACAGGCTATAGCAAGAAGAAGTCTTATTGACTCAATTCTAGCCACAGGTGTAACGACCCCAACCCTAGGCACTAGTTTTAAATATTATATTATATGCTTTTAATACTTATGCTAACTTTATGAGTTCAATTATGTCTTTAATTCTTAATTTAAGATAATTTGGGTGAGAAGTAAATTTAGAATCTTTTAAGAAATTATTGAATCCTAAATAAAGAACTTTGGGGAAATAATAAAAATAGAAATAGATAAATTGTGAGAGGAGGTTAAAATGGGTAGAATTAATAATTTGGGGGAAGGACTTAATTATTGATGAAAGCCTCTAGATATTTTGCCATGAGGGGCCATTTGAGTCCTACCCTCTCTAAGCTCCAAGTGTTCCCCTCCCCCATACTCCCTCCTTGGCCGGCCCCCCCTCTCCATTATCCTCCTCACACTCCTTCCTTCTCCTTCATTCATGCTTCTTCCTCCTAGAGAAAACCTTGAGAGCTCCATGGAAGCCCTCACCTCTTCTTCTTGAAGCCAAGCAAATCCTCCACCAAATTCAAGTCTAGGAGTATCATTGAAGTTGAATCATCTAGAGGAAATCAATCAAGCTTTGAAGATCATCTTTTCATCCTAAAATCCTAAGGTGAGTTGTTATGACCTTCTTTCATTTATGTGCTCATGAACTATCTATTGTTGTTCTTGGTGTTGTGATTGTTATTATATGTTTTGGAAATCTTCTTGAAGTTAGAAAATGGATTAATGACTTAAAAAGATGTTGTGGTTCATGGGAGTTGATTTAGATTTAAGGGAATGGGTGGAATTTGTAGTGATAATCCATCTAGGATTACTTGGGTTTGGGTTTACATGTTTGGAATGGGAATTGTTAAGGTAAAAGTATCATTTGGTGTTCTTGAAGTAAGCTTGGGTAGAAGGAATGGAAACCTAGGCAAGAAAGGGAAAAAATCTGAGTTTTGGGCTGGAGGGAGGCTTGGGCGGTCGCCCATGGGGGCTTGAGCGGCCGCCCATAGCCACAGAAGCTTTGTTACCTTGGAAGAGCACTTGGGCGGTCGCCCAAGTAGGTTAGGGCGGTCGCCCAAGAGGCGAAACCTCAATTTCCTAGGAAGTCCACTTGGGCGGTCGCCCAAGTGGTTAGGGCGGTCGCCCGAAGCCCACTGAACCAACCTTTTTCAATTTAAACCAGAATTGTTTAGCAAGTTGTTTGACCTCTTAGAATTGGTGACTCCCACCCAATATAAATTAGTAGGACCTAATCAACCCGGATACGAATTGATCCTCTTTAACCTAGGTTAGAGTAGGATACCTTGGCTTGGCCATGACCTCTTATGTGGTCAACATGGAATTGTAGGAGTAGTTAAATATTGTTCGGAAAGTGGTCCAAACACGGGAAGTAGGTCTTGCACTTTTATTAAGATTATTCAAGGTTGGGTAATGACTTTGTAGGATTGGTTTATGGTATTTGGTGACTTTACTTGTTCCCCTATCCTTGGTGATTAGTTAGAAATAGCGTAGAAACCATGAGTTTCCCTACTTCGTTAATTGAAGATGAGCATGTATCGCCTTGTGACATTATTATCCCAATTTGTTGAACTGTTGAATTTGGTGTATACCTTAACATCCTGAGTATGGATTAATTGGCAAGTTATTGTGTGGTATCTCAAGTGTGAATTATTTGGTATATGGTTATATTGCATCCCGGTGTGGATTATTTGGTATATGATTATATTGTATCCCGGCGTGGATTATGTGGTTATATGGATACCTTACTTGAATTTATATTCATTGATGGAATTGATTGGCATGAGTATACTTTACCATGTTGTTATATTATAATGCATAGTGTATTATATGGTTGTTGCACTATGGTGTTGATTACATGAGTATGCATTACCATGTTATCATATTGTTATCCCGTTTTGTGGATTATCTCAAGTATCTATCATGTACTTGAGCGTGTTTATGTTCGGGTGGGTATGATGGATTTCAAACAATTATTGATTTGTTCAATAAGTGATTGAAGGTTCGTCATACCAGTGACCCTTCCCCACTCTGGCCACGGGGGTGAAGGTGTGCTAACTGCTGTATTGACCCAAAAAGCTTTCTGCACTGTTGCGATCGTTGTAAGGAGGGACGAGATTATTGTTGGATATTCTAATATAGGTATCCTTTCTTATATGGATCTCTGGGGCATGAGACCTATAAGAGGTGAATGTGCTGGAGGCAATTCACCAAAGAGTGGAGTTTTACTCCCACGTTGTACGACTTATTGCTCAAACGGGAAAAAGGTAAAATGAGGTAACGTAAGGTGTTTACCGCTTTTATAATGTGTTATGTGCTACCATGCTATGTGTTGCACTTTGTTTGGCATCTTGCTGCATATCATAATAGCTCATTGAGATTTATTCTCACCCCTCTCCCTTCTTGTTTTAGATTCCGAGACAGGTGACCCGAACCCGTGAGGCCGGGGATTTCATTGTGGACTTTGCTTTTGGGGCTTGACAAGTTAAGTATAGGATTCGGTTGTTAGGAGTATTTATTAAGTAATCTTCTTTTGTAATTTGTATGGAAAACTCTTTTGTTAAACAAGGTTAATCAAGGTTTCCAATGTAATTGGTTAGATGTCGGTTTATTAAAGTTGTAGTTGGATTTCCTTTAAGCAGGGATATTATCAATTGATTTTTATTTGGAAGTTTGAAAAGTGGTTTTCCTTTAAAGGCAAATAAATGTTTTAAAAATTTAGATGGAATTTCTTAGTTTGAGCTCCCTTAGCTCGGGACACGTGTTAGGTCCCGGGTTGGGGTGCTCACAACAGGTGCAAAGGTCTCGTCAAAGTCGATTCCTTCCACTTGTGTATAGCCTTGAGCCACAAGACGAGCTTTATTACGAACAATATTACCCAATTCATCAGATTTGTTTTTGTAAATCCATTTAGTTCCAATAATGTTAGTATTTAAAGGACGTGGAACTAAACACCAAACCTCGTTACGAGTAAATTGTTCAAGCTCTTCTTGCATAGCTTGAATCCAGAATTTATCATTTAAAGCTTCAATCACATTTTTTGGCTCAAGAGAGGAAACGAAACAGGAGTGTTTTACCTGAGAGTATGTGGAGGACATACACACATACCTAACCATATCTCTGTAGTCTACTGGCTCCTTATTTCTTGTTCGAACCCCTTCATTAACATCACCAATTACTTGAGTAATGGGATGATAATTTACGATACGGTGGGGGATCTCTCTGCCTTGATGGTACACCAATCCATCTTCTTCTTCGAGTCACTTTGCTCTCGGAATTTCCAGCCATTTGTTACGTTCTCTGTGTTGCTTCGGGTGTTGCCATTTCGGGGCAACGACACTCGGGCGACACTTGAATCCGTGACTGTGCGGCGAATCGGTTTACATTCGGCCCTCTGTTCAACTTCTTCCAGCAAGGTCAGAGGTATATTATCAGCAGGTTCTCTTGTAGCACTCAAGTAATCGTTAAATTCAATATTTACCAATTCTTGAATCACTTTTAACCTCAAATTGTAGACACGATAAGCATGACTGTTTTGAGAGTAGCCCAGAAAGATGGCTTTATCACTCTTAGAATCAAGTTTTCCTAAGTATTCCCGGTCATTTAAAATGTAGCACAAACACCCAAACACATGAAAATAGTGAACCGTAGGTTTCTTTCTATTTAAAATCTCATAGGGTGTCATAGTTGTACCGGGTCTTAAGAAAACTCTATTCGTAGTGTGACAGGCTGTGTTTAATGCTTCGGCCCAAAAACCTTTAGAAATATTTCTAGAAATTAGCATAACACGAGCCATCTCCATTAAAGTCCTATTTTTCCTTTCAGCAACACCATTTTGTTGTGGTGTTTTGGGTGCTGAAAATTCATGGTGTATCCCCTTTTTACTACAAAATGTAGAGAAGGAGAGATTTTCAAATTCTCTACCATGATCTGACCTTATTCGAAAAATAGGAGAACAAAACATGTTTTTGATTTTAGAAACTAAGTGAGTAAATTTATCAAAAGTTTCAGATTTTTCTCTTAAGAAATACATCCATGTAAACCTAGAAAAATCATCAACTATTACATAAACATACTTCTTACCTCCTAAGCTTTCTACCTCAATAGGACCCATCAAGTCCATATGAAGAAGCTGAAAACAATGTGTTGTTCCTGAGTGTTGCTCATTGTGTTGTTCAAAACTGTAAGCAACACGAGTTTGCTTACCCTTTTGACAGTCACCACACATCACGGTGTCTTTGAGGTCTAGTTTAGGAACACCTTTGACGGCATTATGTTTGATAATCTTCTCAAGATTCCTATAATGAGAATGACCTAACTTTTGATGCCATAACCTAATATCATCAAGTTTTGTCAAATTGCACACTGATTTATTACCAACCAGATAGCAATTATCACTTGATCTTATTCCAGTCATGACACAAAAGTTAGTGTTATCAAACACTTCACAGGTATTTTTATTGAATTTTACCTCCAAATTGTCATCACATAGTTGGCTAATGCTAATTAAATTAGCAAGTAAACCATCTACGTGCAAGACATTTTTCAAAGGAGGAAAACCAACAATATCCAGTGTTCCTTTACCAACTATTTCACTCTTGCCTCCACCACCATAAGTCACAGAGCCTCCTTGGATAGGTTGGTACTCTGTTAGGAATGATTTTGTACCCGTCATATGATGTGAACAACCACTATCAAAGTACCAAGTTCCTGCAATGTTAGTCCTTAAAGCTGTATAAACAACATAGCATTTCGGTTTTTCCTTGGGTAACCAACCCCTTTTTGAAAATCTGGATTTCTGTTCACCAGTGTTGCCCTGAGAAACTGGCGACACTTGAGGCGACACTTGAAGACCTTTGAAGAAAAATGCAATCTGATTTTAAATGTCCAGCTTTGTGACAGTATCCACATTCATTGGATTGATCAGGAGTATCACTGGAAGTGCTACCCTTTTCCTTGACACGCTCTTTTACAAAACAATTTTTTGTTTCAACATCAAACAAGGAAGAGGTAATACTTTCGAGTGATTCTTGGAACCCAAGACCAGCTTTTAGAGGCTTACTCAAATTGAGTATTTCATCCAATTTGGATGAACTCGTGTTGAGTTTTTTAAAGGTGGATTCGGCTAGGTTGAGTTTGGCCTTGATTTTATCAAGATCCAAGTCTCTCCTACTGAGTTGAGCTTCTAGCCGAGTCAAGGAGTTCTTAAGATCCTGATTTTACTTTTTCAAGAAAATCACCATCTTATTCTCCTTTTTCCATTCCACGAGGAGAGATTTATAGAGGTTTTTTAATTCAAAAATAAGCTCATCTTTATCAAGATCATCCTCTATAATCTCCTCTGAATTTAAATCAGTAGAACCATGCAAATTAAGATCATTTAAAGAATCATACCTGCTGAGTGTTGTGCCAAGTGTTGCCAATTCTGGGCGACACTTGGGGCAACACTTTCTGAAGAAGTCACCAATGTTGTGTCAAGTGTTGTCAAATCTGGAACAACACTTGAAGTAACACTCTCAGTCGAAGGTAGCTCCTCTACCGTGGCCATCATGACTACTTGCTCCGTCTTTTCTTCTTTCTCCGTTCCTTCCTCCTCTCCATCACTAAGAGATACCCACAAGTTTTTGCCCGCCTTTCTCAAGGTGTTAGCACATTCATTGGCATAGTGACCCCAACCGGAACAAGCATGACATTGAATAGATTCAATGTACTTAGGATCGGACCGGATCTTTTCCGAGGATGCACGCCTAGGTGGGGTATCCTTTTGATTTGGAGGAGGACCTCTCCTTGGTACAAAACCAGAGGTTTTGGTTGTTTTGGTCCTTAGCTTTTACATGCACTTTGTTAAATTTTCTAACCATAGAATTATATCTCTTTGCAAGTAAAGCTACACTAGTATTTTCATCTAACTCCTCGAAGACTTCATCTTCATCATCCACACATGTGTCCGAAGATTCGACTTTTAAGGCAATATTCTTGCCTTTAGAAGCCTCCGTTTGTTCATTGAGATTCAACTCAAAGTTTTTCAAAATACTCATTAAGGAGTTGATGTCCATTGTTGAAAGATTATGGGCCTCTTCAATAGCTGAAACTTTAATATTAAAACGTTCGGGAAGAGTACGAATAGCTTTTGAAACAAGTTGTTTATTTGTAAAAGGCTCCCCTAATACTTGACAAGCATTTAAAATATCAATCAACTTTTCAAAATAAGACGAGATGTCTTCGTTTTCACCCATTCTTAATCTTTCAAATCTACTAGTGAGACCTTTAAGCTTTGTTTCTCGGACACTGCCATCTCCTTCACAAAATCTTTGTAAAGTATCCCAAGCATCTTTTGCGGAGGAATTTGTTTTGAATGAGTTTGAACATATGCATGTCAACCCATTCTTAGATGGCATTCAGTGCATTTTCATTGAAACTAGCAAGATTATTCTCTTCAATTGTCCACTCGAATTCAGGTTTGACTTGAACGTCACCATCGTCATCCGGAGGAAGCATTGGAACAGAATAACCATTTAAAATAGATCGCCAAGCCCGAAGATCAATTGATTTGATATGTGAGCGTAGGCGAATCTTCCAATAAGCATAATTAGATCCGTCTAAAACCGGTAATCTCTTTTGATTAGGGTTTGCAGGATCATAAGCCATGACAAAAGGATCTAAACACTTAGTATATCAAGTGCTAGGCTCTGATACCAATTGAAATTGTCTATGGCTAAGAACTTATGAGACGAAACTCACAAGGTGAGATGAAACTCACGGGTGTTGTCCTTAGAGTTGATGACACTAACAACAACACATTCACCAAATCTAGAAAAAGCACAAATCAATAGAAATAAATATAATTTGCAGCGGAAAAATTAAAGCAATACACAAGAATATAATTTTTATCAAGTTATATAAATATATAACTTGATGGGTGCCAAGAAGGCAAGACCTTTCTATTAATAATATGAATTCAATACAAGGTCGAAGAAGTTCCTTAATGATAAACGAACCCTGATATAAGGAACAACATATACACAAATTCTCTCTGAAAATGAACACTCAAAACCTCACAAAAATATAAAAATCTATATGAAATTCTCGAGTGTTGGATAAAGTGTTGCCGACCTTTGAATGGCAACACTTGAGAGCGAGAATTCTACTTTCTTGTGCGGATTTGCGTTTTACGAATTGGATGATCTTCAATGAAGATCCACTGCACTATTTATAGACCACAAAGTCTTGGAGCCTACTCAAATGATCAGCTAACAGTCTTGAGTTTGTTTCCTCCATTTATGCCTTCTCGCCTCATTTGTAGGAGACCTAGTCTTCTCTTGCTTCTCTTGCTTGTACCTCTTAGCTTTGATTGCCTTGTACTCGACTTGTTCTCCCCGAATAGCTTTGAATAAAATATCTCTTTGCTTGGTCATAAATTAAACAAATAAACACATGTTTATTTGTTAATTCCTCCTCTTCGTAATTCTTGCACAGGCATATTACATTGCTGATTTCAAGCTCATTTTAAGGTGACTAACTACTGTTATATAAACATTAATTTACCCATTAATATTTGTGAAAAAATACAGTAACTAACTCAGTGTCGCCAATTCCAAATGGCAACACTTTTGGCAACACCAGTGGCAACACTGGTTTGCAACACTTTGGGATAACATTCATGGCAACACATGATCTTAACATTAACATCAATTATGCCACAACATAAAAGGAGCTTTTGGCCATAGTATTTGCAATTGATAAGTTCCGGTCATATTTAGTGGGATCTAAAGTCATCATATACACGGATCATACGGCAATAAAATATTTGTTGACTAAGAAGGAAGCCAAACCAAGACTTATCCGATGGGTCCTTCTTCTTCAAGAATTCAATATTGAGATCCGTGATAAAAAGGGAACGGAGAATTTGGTAGCCGGTCATCTATCACGACTCACCAAGGATGAGGAAGACTCCGGTAAAAAAGAGCTTCCCATTGATGACTCATTTCTGGATGATCATCTACTGGCTATAAAAACCATGGAAGCACCTTGGTTTGCGAACATTGTAAACTATTTGGCATGTAGAATTCTACCTCAGGAAATGAGCTATCAACAAAGGAAGAAATTTTTCTCGGAGTTAAAGAAATATTTTTGGGAAGATCCGCTCCTTTTTAAGCAATGCGCGGATGGTATAATTAGGCGTTGTATGCCTAACAAAGAAGTAAGGAACATACTTCATCATTGTCACTCTTCTCCTTGCGGTGGGCATGCAAGCACATCAAAAACCGCCGCCAAAATTTTACAATCAGGTTTCTTTTGGCCTACTCTCTTCAAAGACACTCGGAATTTTATTCTCTCCTGTGATCGTTGCCAACGAATCGGTAACATCTCAAGAAGGAATGAAATGCTCTATAAACTACATACTAGAGGTTGAGATCTTTGATGTTTGGGGCATAGATTTCATGGGTCCATTTCCATCATCCTACAACAACACTTATATTTTAGTAGCGGTGGACTATGTCTCAAAAATGGGTTGAGGCCATTGCATCTCCAACAAACGACTCAAAGGTGTGATGTACCCGATTTTTTTTGTTGAAAATCAAACGGAGTCGCCACGCCATTTTAATTTTGAGGGCCAAAACTTTGAAAAAAGCCCGAGATCAGAGATTTAGGTTCGGAGGTCACGTTACGCGCCGGGAAGAACGTTAGTGTTCACCCGGAACGCCTCGTGAAACGAGTCTTCCAAACATTTGAAATCCTTTTGTTGTGTGTGTGTGTGTGTGTGTGTGTTTTGACCAAAATAATTTGAAACTGAGAAAAGTAAAAATTGGGATCTCTTTTTAAGACCTTAAACTGATCCCATGATTTTTTGGAGGATTTTTGGTTTGAGATTTGGTACTCAAAAGACCTTTTGAAGTTGAAAGTCACTTCTGCCAGAAAGACAAAGGCAGCAGACACCTGATTTTGAAATGTATTCAAGGGTCTTAAAACTTCATAATCTTGATAAACTCAGAGAATGAAAGTTTTTCTAGACTCCTTAAATAAGCTTTTTGCGAAGGAATTTTCCATTTTGGAAAAGATTTGTGGGGTCAAAACCTTCTGGAAATCTCAGATATGAGATCTGGATTTCCAGAAGCTGATGAACTAGCCTTTAAAAGAAAATTTGGAAAACGGAGTTTTACTCACCCAAAAAATAAAATAAAAATATTTATGGAAATATCTGGATGTTGGCTACAAAAAGTGTTTTGTAGTCAACACCAAATTCTACATTTATCTGTGTCCAAAAAATTAGACCATGGACTGAGGTCTGAGAAAATTGCTACTGGACAGCAACTTCTCAAGAAAGAAAATATGATTTTAAAGGGGGTTTTGCATCCATGCTTGTCCCCATTTCCCTAGTTTTTGGTTAGTGATCACTTGACATTTTAGTGGTGAATCAACTATACCAAACCATCCTTGGGGTACATTAGGACTAAGCACTTCATTTGCTTGGGGAGGGGAATTTTGTAAAGATGAATTTAAAGAGAAAAATCAATTTAGAGATTTAAAATGTAGACCATTTGAGATGGTCATTCATGAAGATGAACTTCAATATGACCATCTTGGGTCAAAACTTAAGTTAAACTAGACATCAAGTAGATCCAAGTAAGAAGAACAAGATGAACAAGAAGTTAAAAGAGAATTTTAGGGTTTTGAGAAGGAGGGCTTTACCAATGGTGACACCCTATCTTCCTAGGCTTGGAATTTGACTTGAGGAGTATCAAGATTTGGTGTTTGACTTGAGGAGTATCAAGATTTGGTGCTTGGATTTGTGTTTGAGTTTGATTTGAGGCTTGAATGTGCTTAGGGTTTGATGATAGAGTTGGTCGAAGAGAAAACAAGTAGATAACACTTAAGTCCTCTATGTTTTCTCTCTAATCATCCTCTTTGGTGGTGGTTTAAGCTTGAGCTTGTGTGTGTTTAAGGATGATTTGAGAGTGTTTGGAGGGTAATTGGGAAATATTCAAGAGAAAATGGTGGCAATCTAAGGATTCCCCTTTGTTTTCTCTCTATATTCGCCGAGTTTCGTTCTTTGTGATCCAATTGTGTTGTGTAAAGCGAGAGAGGAGGGTTCAATTTATAGAACCTTTGTGAGAAACAATCATATCCGCGCGGAGGGTCTGTTGGCGTGCCTTTGTTCATACCTTTCTGATCTTGGCTTTTGGACGGGGAGGAATAATCTTTTTAAAATTCAAGCTGGGCTGTTTTTCAACTTACCAATTCGGGTTTTTCCATTTCTTTTTGCTTTTTAGGATTCCTTTCCTTGTTTATCTTTAAATGGCAATGCCCACTTTACCCTTGCTTTGTTAGAAAGGTTAGGGTTTGTTAGAAATGTTAGAAATGTTAAAACTTTCGTTAATTTTCTAACGAAAATACTAACAAACTCAAATTGGAGCACTTACAGTAGCCCCTCGGCGACGGTGCTTTCGAAGGAAGCGGGGTCGTCGATAAGAGTAAGGCTCCATATTTGGACGGGATGATCAAGTGATCGAGTGGCTGAACCTATTTAATAGGCTACCTACGTATCCGAGTGGGAATCAAGCCGGTAGTAGTTCGGGTCTTTGACCACAGGGATGATGGCGTCTTAGGTGCCTCGAACACGATGAGCGAGTTACGCGGTCGGTTCTTTGGAGAGAAACTTCTGCTTTGGGGATAATAGATGATCATTTTGATCGGAGGGCTATCCGCTCCATTGGGGATAGGAATGACCATTTTCGGTCCGATGGCTGAAATTGTATATCCGCTCTGCTGGGGATAATTGTGATGATCATTTTGATCGGAGTGCTATCCGCTCTGCTGGGGATAGGAATGACCATTTTCGGTCTGAGGGCTATCCGCTCTGCTGGGGATAGGAGATGATCATCTTGATCGGAGGGCTATCCGCTCTGCTGGGGATAGGAATGACCATTTTCGGTCTGATGGCTGAAATTGCATATCCGCTCTGCTGGGGATAAGAATGACCATTTTCGGTCGGAGGGCCATCCGCTCTGCTGGGGATGATTGCGATTTATCGCTTTCCTAGTGTTGTGTGTGATGGCGTCTTAGGTGCCTCGAACCTTGGAGATGGCGTTTTAGGTGCCTCGAACCTTGGAGATGGCGTTTTAGGTGCCTCGAACCTTGGAGATGGCGTTTTAGGTGCCTCGCACCTTGGAGATGGCGTTTTAGGTGCCTCGAGCCTTGGAGATGGCATTTTAGGTGCCTCGAACCTTGGAGATGGCGTTTTAGGTGCCTCGGACCTTGGAGATGGCGTTTTAGGTGCCTTGAACCTTAATGGTGGGGGTAGATGGTCCTCTTGGTGGACTCTGCTTGAAAGGATCGGTCTTACGTCTGCTGTCGAGGAAAGGATGACCATTTTGGTCGAGTGGTTGGACCTAATGATAGGCTACCTACGTATCCCTAGTGGGAATCAAGTCGGTCGTAGTTCGAAATCTACTCGAGATTCCGTTGGAATTTTGGGATTCTGTTAGTTTCGCTGGGGGTTTCGTTAGCCTTTCTTTGAGGAAAGTCGGACGTATTCGTCGAGGAAATCGGTCTTACGTTTAGCTATGCCGTGGCTGATTTTGATGAAAGATACGGGATCTCGTTATCTTTCTCGGGGAGATCGGTCTTACGTTTAACTACCGGAGTTGATTTTGATGAAAGAAACGGGATTCCGTTATCTTTCTCGGGGCACTCGGTCTTACGTTTCTTGCTAGGGGATGATTTTGATAGGGTATGAACCTAAATGGAGACTTAGTTCGGGAGTATGAACCTAAGTTGAGGTTCGGTTTAGGAGTATGAACCTAAATGGGAACTTAGTTCAGGAGTATGAACCTAAGTTGAGGTTCGGTTCAGGAGTATGAACCTAAATGGGAACTTAGTTCAGGAGTATGAACCTAAGTTGAGGTTCGGTTCAGGAGTATGAACCTAAATGGGAACTTAGTTCAGGAGTATGAACCTAAGTTGAGGTTTTGTTCAGGAGTATGAACCTAAATGGAGACTTAGTTCAGGAGTATGAACCTAAATGGGAACTTAGTTCAGGAGTATGAACCTAAGTTGAGGTTCGGTTCAGGAGTATGAACCTAAATGGGAACTTAGTTCAGGAGTATGAACCTAAGTTGAGGTTTTGTTCGGGAGTATGAACCTAAATGGAGACTTAGTTCGGGAGTATGATCCTAAGTCGGGACTTGGTTCGGGAGTATGAACTGAGTGAGGTTTTGTACACGATGGAGGCTATTTGAAGGTGTTCTTGCTGGGGAAGACTCGGGTTTACGAGAACTATCGAGAAGAAAGGTGACCAATGTTGGTCAAGTGGATGGACCTATGGTAGGCTACATAGTTTGTCACCCAAGGATTGACTGTATCTGGGGGTCACCCGAGGATTGACTATTTTAGGGAAGTCGCAGAGATTGTTGTATTTGGGAGTTACCCGAGAGATTGACTATTTTAGGGAAGTCGCCCGGGGATTGACTATTTTAGGGAAGTTGCCCTATGGTTTGACTATTTTTGGGAAGTCGCCCTATGGTCTGACTATTTTTGGGAAGTCGCCCTATGGTTTGACCGTTTTTGGGAAGTCGCCCTGGTAATGATTTTGGTTTGTCGAATTAGGGGATGATTGCGATTTATCGCTTTCCTAGTGTTGTGACCGGGGTGATAGCGCTTTAGGTGCCTCAAACCTTAATGATGGCGTCTTAGGTGCCTCGAACCTTGGAGATGGCGTCTCAGGTGCCTCGAACCTTGATTTGACATGATTTCCCTTTGATGGTTTGGGATGGATGGTCCTTTGATGATTTGACGGTATTTGGGAGTCACCAGAGGTTTGGCTTGTTTTTGGGAAGTCGCCCTAAGATTTGATGATAATGTTCTTTCGGAAAAGTAGTTGACTAAGATATGCTTTCATACTGTCTTTGTGCTTACATGTAGGCTATAGGAAGGGCGAGGCTACGGGCGATGTTGATGAAGAGTTGTTAGGTTGCCGTTCGTGGGACGGTTTTACGCCGACGATTTCTTTGTCTTTGGAGGCATTTTGACTGAAGGAGGAGTTTGGTTGAGTCTGCATCTTCTTGGTGATCGTCAACATGGTAGAGGTTGTTGAGCTTGTCTTCACATTGGGACTTCTTGTTTTTGAGAACTTGGTGTCTCGACCGCATCGTATTTGAGAACTTGGCGTCCACGGCCGATTTGTATTTGGAGAACTTGGCGTCTCGGCCGAGCGTATTGGAGAGCTTGGCGTCCACGGCCGATTTGTATTTGGAGAACTTGGCATCTCTAACCGAAGCTGTATTGGAGAACTTGGCGTCTCGACCGATTTTCATTTTGAGAACTTGGCGTCTCGGCCGTCTTGTATTTGAGACCTTGGTATCTTTGACCGATTTGCATTTTGAGAACTTGGCGTCTCGGCCGTGCGTATTTGAGAACTTGGCGTCTACGGCCGATTTGTATTTGAGAACTTGGCGTCTCGACCTATTTGTATTTTGAGAACTTGGCGTCCACGGCCGATTTGTAGACACTGGAGGCGGTCTTCATACGTTTGTGGATGTCGGGGCTGTTTTCATCCATTGGAGGTCGTCTTTAGCAAGTTGCGAGCCGGAGGTTGTCCTTGCCAAGCGTAGACATGGGGACTATCTTTGCCAAAGCGTAGATCTTTGGAGTTTGTCTTCATCCATTTGTGGACATTGGAGGTCGACTTTGGTGAAGATCATCCTTGCCGAAAAGGGGATTTGATTTCACGTTTGAATTCTGCATTCGTTAGTGAAGAGGAAGATGCATATATGGCATTCATGATGACGGATGCATGCATAGAACCAAAAATGATTATGAGATGATGCATTTACTTGCTTTCGAAGATGCACCTAGCCTAAGCTTTTGGCGGGGAAATTATGATTTATGATTTTCAATCACCTAGGATTTTCCTATTGATTCAAGTTTTGTGCATGCTACATGAGCCCTTGGGAGATTTTTGTGGGGATTCATGGTGATGAAAGGGGATGCGTCGGGATGTATGTGTTTGGAAGCTGTTTGGGGCAGGCTTTGAGCAAGTGGGGAGGTGAGAGCCCTCGATCGCGGTTTAAACGGCGGTTGTTGATGAGGTTTTGTTAATAGTATCACATGGACCTCAATTTTGATGAGATTGGATTCGGATCCGGGTTTTGGTTGAAATTTTCCCTCTCATTCTTGGTCATTTGAAGGCGTCTTGTGACGGGCTCTAGGGCACGTTGATATGAGTGAAGCTTCTTTCATTTGGGTGAGTTTGTGACTTTGGCCGAAACCTTGTTCGGAGAATGATTTGATGGAATTGCTAATGCGGGAGAAACCACGATCTTGAATTCCGATGCTACGGGAAGGCTGCCGTGTACCAAGTTACGAGGTTGAAATTCTTTCTTGATAAAATTCGGGTCCAAAGACCATCTTGACAAAGCCCGGATCTGAGTAGGCAAAGTCCAGATTTTGAAGAAGCGACTTGGCGAGTCTATCTCGTAGTGAAGAACCCAATGTGGACCCAAAGATGACTATAGAAGCCCCGGCTTGAAGAGGCGTCGGGAGAACACAGGAGAACCGCTTAGCAAGCCCCGGCGTGAAGAAATTCATAGCGATCTTGCGTAGACGAGTCGTCATGTGACCGAGGAGGCACCCATCTTTTCGAGACCTTAGTCAACCGATTCTTGGACAAGACTCGAAATGTTTACGTGCGGGGGCATATCTTTTGAAAGGTGAGAATGAATCCCGAATTTGTGTATGACACTCTCGCTTTTGGTTTGACTCTTTTGAGAGAGTATAAGCATCACAAGGTGTGGAGAAGTGTATGGAAGCCCCTGCTGACAGAAAGACAGTGTTTGGCTCTATTTTCCTATGATGTAGAGAAGAGAAGACTTGTCGAGACACTTGAAAACTTGTCTTATTCATGATGATCACAAATTTGCTTAAAACCCTTTGTTAATGTTCGGGTTATTCAACTCCTAAATCGATATGAACAAATATTTTGATTAATCACAAGGAGAAAACCAACTGATGTCGAGGATCAAGCTCCGAAAGTGTATAGGGACGATCCTTGATGAGACCGGATTTTTTTGAGATTTGTTTGTGATTTCGACCGGACCATTTACGGTTGCCTACGTTCCCTCCATTATGAAGAGCTCGGGTCGCCGTAGTTCGGGCTTATCCCGAATGAAAAGAGAACGAATGTTGAAATTCGAGGATCGAGGACCTTTGGGGATTTTGAGGATTTGGAGGATTGAATAACATATCCCCTTAGAGTGTCCATGAAAGACACGGATGCGAAGCCCAGTGGGACATCCACGGCAAGTGTTTGTGGGGTAGAAATGAATTATGCTCACATCCGGTTTGAATTTGCACAATCTTTGATTGATGATTTTGAACCAAGATGAATTAGATTCTAGTTTAAGCAAGCAATGAAGCATTAATTTGATCTGACATCGAGGATATTAGAATGAAAGCGCTATCCAGGTAGGGGCTGTAGTTGGGTTTAGGGCTTCGATCGACCATCGGGTGATTTGGGAAATTTTGACCTCTTAAGATGAGAGGTCATTTGGGCCTTTTCTTGTTGAACCTCTAAAGATGAGAGGTTGGCTTGCAGGGATGTGTTTGGGAAATCTATGGCGGGGAAGATTAATTGCCTCTAAGAATGAGAGGTCAAATTTTGACTTTGGCCGAAGGCGAGGGTAATGGGAGTATCCTCTAAAATCGAGAGGATGGCTTAGGATTGATTTAAGGTAATGGTGAGAGGAAGTCTGAGCTATCGACAACCTTTTGCGATCTTGCGAGAATTCGGGCTCCTTTTTGATCATTGGAGGGCTTCTTGAGAAGTCGGGGACTTTTGAGGATCGACGGTTCTTCTCTTTTTTGTTTTTTTTTTTTTTTTTTTTTTTTTTTGACTTGGAGAGCCTCTGAGGAGTTGAGGATTATCTTTGTCCTTCCTTCATGGCTTGAGATATTTTGCGCATCGCCGACTCTCGAAGCTAACTTCTCGGGCTCGCTTGGACTTTCTCTCAGTATGGAGCAAAAATGATGGCTAAACCGGGTTTCAAAACACGCCGATCTTGAAATGAAAGGATAGTGTTTAGTAAGGGTGAGGTAATGGCTTTCCTATGGGTGAAAGGTTTCAACCGCAATCCCTCTTGGATGACCTAAATGAGATTAAGTCTTCATTGCTTGCTTAAGCTTTATATGAGAAAAGATCCATGCAAATTCATCGAGCAACGAGATGATGAGGATGAAAGGGATATGAGCATATGAGATGCAAGATGGGGAGTTGGTAAGCCCCAATTTGGGAAGGATATCAATTGATTTTCTCACTCAGATTAATTTAAATATTAATCATTTCAAAGAATTAGTGGTTGGCGGCACAAGTGATCATTTTGGATAAAACCATTTCAATTAAGTGTAACGTGGGTGCACAAGTGATGTCTCGAGTCTAGCAAGAAGAGAAAAAAGACTTATATTAAAAGCTAGGCATTTAACTACGTGTCCAAAATGGACTACAACGACAAATGTCCGGGGAAGGACTTAGGTGACGAGGAAGTACTAGAACCTACGAAGGTTGACTAAAAGACTAATTTAGAGATAGGTAGCCCCTAATCTAGTTTGCTCTTTCTTTGGTTGGACTGCCCGGGGATGCTTGAGCTTTCCATTTTTACGCTAGCTTCGAATCCCTATTGCGGGCGGGCGGTGATCCATTACGTGCCCATGATGCGGTGGAAGTGGAGGGATTTGAGGCCACGGGGCGGCTGGAGCAAGTACAAGGTGTCCCGAAGAAATGGGTCGGAAAAGTCACGGGGACGAACTTTGTTGGTGAGCATATTGATGGAAGGAAGTGAACACGAGAGGACTTTGGGGGATATTGGGATCTGTTTGAGAGGATTTAGCGGCTACTGGTTGTTACGAGTGGTAGAACCGACTTGAGCCTTTCTTTCAACTTTTCTTTGGGAAGAGGCTTTCTTCTTTTCGGGAGGACGATCTTCATTTATCTCATCTGATAGTCTCTCTCGAGACAGTCGAGACGATCGCGAACATCCCACCAAATGTGCTTTCAGCAGTGAGGGTGGATTCGGGGCCTCAAGCCGGTTGTGCTAGAATGGTTACGAGTTGAGCTAGATTGAGGAGATTTCTTCTTTGGGCTTGTACTGGAAACAAATGGTTGGATTCCAAGGGGTAACGAGAGGCATTAGAAGACGGAGGAGCGAGGCACGTATTTGTCCTTTAGGGGAGCTCCGGTCGGTGGGGATTGTCAATGTCCCGAAATGGCGGGTGGCCTCTTCGATCCGGGCTGTTGCTCATTAGCGTTCCCAGAGAGCCACGATGGCTAAACACACTTTCTCTATTGTTTGGAAATTTTACGGAGGCAAACCTTCATTCTCTCTGTGGTATCTGCAAGATCGGTACCATTACGAGGGGGCACGGACGGCTTGAGGCATGCCAAATTGCTCCATCCACGGCTTGTTGGGATGGCGGAGTTTTGAAGCTGTTGGTTGGGGGCCGGTGACACATGTAAGTCGAGGCGGGAGTTTCGACGGTAGTTACATAGGAGGTTGGTGGCGGCATCTGACATATCGGGACGATTGAGAGTGAGAGGATGATTTTCTTCCTTCTTCACGGTAAAAGTGCCGTCGGGATTAAGGCGGCGGCCAAACCATGGCTCTGAAGGCCTCCGAAGGTTGTCAATTTGAGCTTTATGTCGCAGTCTCATCTGCTCTACCAAGCTGGGTCCAATGCTTTGGTGCATGCGAGGGATCTCGGGAGGATAGGTCTGTCCCTCATTCTCAAATCCGGATTCAAGATTAGTCATGCAGGGATCTTTACCGGTTTCCACATTTTCTTTGGCATGCGAAGGCTCTCCGATTTCAATCATGTTCACTTGGTTATTGTTCCTTGGAAAAGGATTTTTGGCGTATTAGGCCCCTCGGGGACTTCTAACTTTCCTTGCTCTATCAAACCTTGGATTGCCTTTTCGGGGACGCAATCATACGTCGAGTGCCCATGGTATTGATGAAAGGCACAATGCTTGGAGGTATCGAAAGGAGCATTGGGGTTTCTAGGGCGATAATTATCTAAAGGCCGGAGCAAACCTTCTTTTATCAATCCTCTGAAGATATTACTCAAAGGCATCCCAAAGTTTCCCAAACCTTGGGCAGGGATCCGGATGCATCGGAGTTTCTTGGGAACAAAGGAAGTGGCATTATTCTGATCTGTCCGCGTAGGCGATTGCCTCTTTGCCTTTAGCGGGAGCGAGAGCGATGTTGGAGGGAGGAGCCCGATATCCGTGGCGGAGTGCGGCGATCGGTTGCTGATTGTAAGCCTTTTCAAACTTAGCCCGGAATTAACCATTGCACGCAAGTCGGCGTAGGGGAAGTGGGTGAGGAAGCTTTCAAATGCGGCTTCAAGCATGGCGAAAGATGTCTAAGCGCTCCTCGTCGAGAGGAGGAATGGCCATTTCACTGAGCTTTAAGTTCCACCTCTTATAGAAATCCCCAATATTTTCATTAGGGTATTTGCATCGTTGTTTGCGAGTCAACTCTGTTTGTCTCCCACTCCAAGTTGGCTTTATACTTATACGTGAAATGCTTGTGTCTGTTCCCAAGTAGCCACTAGCTTGAGCAATCGGAAAAACCATTTCAAAGCCCACGACTTCAAAGAGAGACTAAAGTAATCGACCAAGCTGCTGGTTTGTGCATCCCTTAGCCTTCATTGCCAAAGTATAGGTGTCCAAGTGAGTTTTAGGGCATGCACTCCCGTCAAACAATTCCAGAGTGGGCATCACAAACTTGTGAGGCGGGGGACAATCGAGTCGGGATGCGTAGGCCGAAGAGCAGTGTTCTTTTTGGCGGTCAATTCAGCAATCTGTGCTTTCATTTCCTTGTGTTGCTCCATAAACCAAGCCAATTGGGGATCCAAAGGTGGAGCGGAAATGCCCGAGCCGATATTTGAGCTAGGAAGAGGACTAGCTGTTGGTGGTGCATTGGTGGAGGGAATACCATATCCCGGAGCATAGGTGAAGACTGTCCTTGGCCCAAATTACCCCGGGAGTGTAGGTAGGAGCTTGGGCAAAGGGATAGAACTCGGCGTCTTCTTTGTTGGCCTCCAATCGGCGAGAGAAGGTGGGGGTAGATGCTGAGGTAGCCGGATAGCTCGGATTTCAAGTGAGGCCCATAGGTAGGCTTAAATGTGGGGCTGCTGTCCCTGGTTGTTGAAGTGCATGGTTGCTGCGGCGAAAGGTGTGTAGCAGGGATCTTGCGGTCCTGGTGATTCGAGATGAAATCGGGATGGAGGCATTACGAGGAGGATTCTGGCGTGGCCCAGAACCGAGCGTGGCGGCATTCCGAGCTGTGGCATTCTTTGTGAAGGTTCGGATTGATCGAGTCCCAAGCGAGGATGGGTCCCAACTTGCTTTGTGGCATTCGAGGCATCCCAACCATGAGAGGACATTCCGTGCGATTTTGCCCCCCCGAGGAGGCTGCGGCGATTTGTGCCGTCGAGCCGCACGGACCCGGTGGTCGACCCAGAGATCGAGGAGCATGGGTTACGAGTAGCACCGAAAGAGGTTGGTGGTGGCATCACTGGAGTGGTCGGGCGGCGAGATTGGGATTGGGGTCATCCTCTTCTTCCACAGTGAAGGTGCCATCGGGATTGAGGCGCGGCCAAACCATGGCTCTTGATAGCCTCCATAAGGTTATTCATTTGTGCTTCTGTCGCACTCTCATACGTTACGCTAGCGGATTCCACTTGCATTGCATGCAGGAGTCCGGGAGGAGGGTGACGTTGTCCCCATCGTTACCGGTGATGCGAGACATTACGAAACCGGAGTCGGAACAAACGGTGAAGGCGACGATGCACTTGACTCTTCCCAGCGGCTAAACGGTGACCCGGTGCCGAAACCAAGCTTTGTGCGGAGGCTGCGGGGGAAAGACACGAGGGTTCAGATGGTGGGATTTGAAGGAGGGTAGGTGTTTGGGCTTTAGGCTCATGCAACATGCAGTTATTTGTTCATGTTTACTTAAAACACGTTTTATTAACCTAATCGGTTGGAAAAGATTGCTCTTCTTTTTCTTTTCAAACTACTCGATTCTGGATCGGTGGGCCCCGTCACTACGTCTATAAGCCCCTCGTATTCCACTGTATTTCGACCTCCCGGGGTGGGACGGCCCGGGCGAGGGTCCTATAGGGCAAGCGGGTCCCACCGACCGAAAAGAAAACGATCCTAGAAGCACAGCGGGTAATCGAGTCTTAACGAGCATTCGATGTAAATTACGGACAAAGGCGACGTCGAAGTCTAGATCGTGTCAGGAGCTCGACAAAAAGTCGGCATGATTTGGACTGATAAGTGCCCACTGTTGATCTTGACTTGTCGTCAGTTAGGCCGTAATTAGGCATGGAATAACCGTTAATCCTTGATGACTCAGTGTCATGCTGGGAGTCGGTGTATAATTTGTGCCAGTCAGAGCCGAAGTCAAGGCGCCGGTCAATATCTTGGTCAAAGTCTGCGGCGGAAAACCGGCATGACTTCGGCGATTAGGGACCCGAAAGATATTGAGTCGGTATGCCGACAAAGGCTTGAAAGGAAAGGTCTATACACGGACGGGGCATGACACGAGACCAAACTAAAAACCAGCGGGTCTCGGACAAGGTGTGTCACGGACAAGTGCATGGTCGACACGAGGCTCCATGGGAAGTTTGGGTAGTCATGTGCTCGTCCGAGAGGCGTAATAAGACCAAACGGACCGCGACAAGGATTTCCCGGGTTAGGGACGTAGTGTGCAATGTACGGTCACGTGCGCGTAGTGTGCAAGCTTGATCTATCTTCTTTTACGAGTAAAATAGAAATTTTTATGTGTCTTAAAAGACATGATGCATGATTTTTTTTTGAAAATTTTCTTTTTTTTTTTTTTTGAAATTTTTTTGAAATTTTTTTGAAATTTTTTTTTGAAAATTAATGAACACATAAGCACATAATCACAAAAATTCCAACAGTTAGGGACATGATTTCCGACAGTCAAAATTTTGACTTTTTCCGAGGCGGCCAAAACAAACACGAAAATGTGCAAAAATCAACACACACAAAACAAAGGATTTTCAAATGTCGGGACGGAAGCTTGACCCTCAAAGCTTTTTCTTTTTTTTTTTGGAAAACGGTGATACCGGTACGTGGGATTGTTAGACCACAATTTATCCCGACTCGTGTTAGGAGCGGTAGCAGGAAGTTTAATGGTTTCCACCAATATACCAAATACCATTTTTTAAAAAAAAAAAGCTTATTCCCAGTAGTCGCCAGCATGATGTACCCGATTTTTGTTGAAAATCAAACGGAGTCGCCACGCCATTTTTGTTTTAAGGGCCAAAACTTTGAAAAATGCCCGAGATCAAGAGATTTAGGTTCGGAGGTCACGTTACGCGTCGGGAAGGACGTTAGTGTGCACCCGGAACGCCTCGTGAAACGAGTCTTCCAAACATTTGAAATCCTTTTGTTGTGTGTGTGTGTGTGTGTGTGTGTGTGTGTGTGTGTGTGTGTATTTTGACCAAAATAATTTGAAACTGAGAAAAGTAAAAATTGGGATCTCTTTTTAAGACCTTAAACTGATCCCATGATTTTTGGAGGATTTTTGGTTTGAGATTTGGTACTCAAAAGACCTTTTGAAGTTGAAAGTCACTTCTGCCAGAAGGACAAAGGCAGCAGACACCTGATTTTGAAATGTATTCAAGGGTCTTAAAACTTCATAATCTTGATAAACTCAGAGAATGAAAGTTTTTCTAGACTCCTTAAATAATCTTTGTGCGAAGGAATTTTCCATTTTGGAAAAGATTTGAGGGGTCAAAACCTTCTGGAAATCTCAGATATGAGATCTGGATTTCCAGAAGCTGATGAACTAGCCTTTAAAAGAAAATTTGGAAAACAGAGTTTTACTCACCCAAAAAATAAAATAAAAATATTTATGGAAAGATCTGGATGTTAGCTACAAAAAGTGTTTTGTAGTCAACACCAAATTCCACATTTATCTGTATCCAAAAAATTATACCATGGACTGAGGTCTGAGAAAATTGCTACTGGACAGCAACTTCTCAAGAAAGAAAATATGATTTTAAAGGGGGTTTTGCATCCATGCTTGTCCCCATTTCCCTAGGTTTTGGTTAGTGATCACTTGACATTTTAGTGGTGAATCAACTATACCAAACCATCCTTGGGGTACATTAGGACTAAGCACTTCATTTGCTTGGGGAGGGGAATTTTGTAAAGATGAATTTAAAGAGAAAAATCAATTTAGAGATTTAAAATGTAGACCATTTGAGATGGTCATTCATGAAGATGAACTTCAAGATGACCATCTTGGGTCAAAACTTAAGTTAAACTAGACATCAAGTAGATCCAAGTAAGAAGAACAAGATGAACAAGAAGTTAAAAGAGAATTTTAGGGTTTTGAGAAGGAGGGCTTTACCAATGGTGACACCCTATCTTCCTAGGCTTGGAATTTGACTTGAGGAGTATCAAGATTTGGTATTTGACTTGAGGAGTATCAAGATTTGGTGCTTGGATTTGTGTTTGAGTTTGATTTGAGGCTTGAATGTGCTTAGGGTTTGATGATAGAGTTGGTCAAAGAGAAAACAAGTAGATAACACTTAAGTCCTCTATGTTTTCTCTCTAATCCTCCTCTTTGGTGGTGGTTTAAGCTTGAGCTTGTGTGTGTTTAAGGATGATTTGAGAGTGTTTGGAGTGGGATTGGGAAATATTCAAGAGAAAATGGTGGCAATCTAAGGATTCCCACTGTTTTCTCTCTATATTCGCCAGAGTTTCGTTCTTTGTGATCCAATTGTGTTGTGTAAACCGAGAGAGGAGGGTTTAATTTATAGCCCTCTGAGAAACAATCCTATTCGCGCGGAGGGGTTCGTAGGCGTGCCTTGTTCATACGCTCTGATCTTGGCTTTTGGACAGGAAGAATATTTTTTTGAAAATTCAAACTGGTTGTGTTTTTCAACTTGCCCAATTCGGATTTTTCTTATTTCTTTTGATTTTTGAGATTCTTTTGTTGGTTTAACTTTAAATGGCAATGCCCACTTTACCCTTGCTTTGTTAGAAAGGTTAGGATTTGTTAGAAATGTTAGGAATGTTAAAACTTTCGTTAATTTTCTAACGAAAATATTAACGGCTCAAATTGGAGCACTTACACCAGTCCATCATCTTACTCTCACACCGGAGGGGCTTGCCGGAAGACCCCCGGCGCAGTTTCACCCTTGTTTCTTGTGTTGTGCAGATCCAAAGCTAGCTCACTCATTGCTGGACACAAAGAACTGAGCCCACACGCTTTCCTGCGCGATCATGTTGCATTATTTGATAACGAATGCAAATATATGTTACCCTTATCCGGCAACCAAACAACTGAGAACTTAATTTATCAGTAAGTTTTCAGTTGTCAACTAAATTATTGAGAACACGATCAACTCCGTTTATCAAGCAACTTAAATTAACAGTAAATTTTTAATTGTCAACTAAACTAATAAGAAAACAATCAATTCTAACGACCAAACATTTGAGAACTTAACTTATCAGTAAGTTCTCAGTTGTCAACAAAATTACTAAGACCAAGTCCAATAGGTAAACTACCAAAAAAATTCAACTACCCTAATATCACGACACCTCATCTTCTCTCTCCATCCACTTAATCATTCAACTACTTTCTCAACTACACCCCTCACAATAAGCTAGTTTAGTTTAAAATTTAACTCCTCCCAACTCATCATTCTATACCCCACCACTTTTTATTTTATTTACAATATTTAATTTTATAATTAAAAAAATAATAAAAATAATAATAATTTATTATTAAAAAATAAATTATTAATATTTTTATTTATAAATTCGAGATTTTTTTTAATTTTTTTTTAATTCACACTTAATTAATTTTTTTTCGAAGCAATTAAATAAATACGAGAATATTTTAATTTTAATAAAAATAAGAAAAGTTACAATAAACTTAGCTCGTTTCACAAATGATGAAAAAAAAAAGCATACGATACAAAGACTCGACTCGCGGTACAATAAAATTTAAAAATCACTGATTTGCGAACTTTGCCCATATGTGTTTGACTAGATCGTTCTGCAATTGTTTATGAGCCCTTTGATCACGCAAATCCGATCTAGTACGTACATGATTTTCAAACGCTGGTAAGAAGGATAATTAGGATTTTCTTGAGAGAAAAGAGAGGGTTTTTTTTTGGTGTACAAAAAATATAAAAGTTATACTACCTCCGTCCCAATCTAAATGTCCAAAAATGGGTCCGGTGCGAGAATTAAGGAAAGTGAGGTAGGAAAGAGAAAAAGTGAGGTAGGAAAGAGAAAAAGTTTAAATGTTGTGAGTATGAAAAATTAAATAGGAGAGAGAATGAGTGGGAGGAATAGTTAGGAGAGAGAATGTTGTGAGTGTAAAAGTAAAGTAGGAGAGAGAATGAGTGGGTTGAATAGTGAAAAAAACTTTCCTTTTTTGGAAATGAGACATTTTCAATGGGACGCCCAAAAAGGAAAGTTTGGACATTTAGATTGGGACGGAGGGAGTATCATTTTATAGAGAAAAAAAATTCCAGAATTTTGGAAAAAAAAATATTTCTGTTAAAAAATTGAGCTCAAAAATCGGGGTAGAAAGATAAAAAGAAAAATATGGAGCAACCAATCACCGGTCGACACCTGTCCTGATCCGGGAAAAAAAAAAAAAAAGGCGCGACGCGCCTGGAGATGGCGTGAAGGCCACGCGCCATTTTTGGTCCAATCGGATGCTGACGCGTGGCTGTGGCGGGTCCCTCCATTGAAGCTTCAACCGGGTTGAACAAATTAAACCCAACCCCCTCAACTACCCCCATTCAATTACCTTATTACCCCCTCTCAACTAACTTAATCCCTCTCAACCCTTTCATTCAACTCATTAAATTGGACTTGGTCTAATAATACGATCAATTTCGAAGGCCATCGGACCAAACAAATGAGAAATTACCTTATCAGTAATCGAGACATCAGTGATGACAATGATTAATTTATACTCCATCCATTGTGATAGTCCAGTTGAAATGACTAAGACAGTAAGAATTAACCAATGTGTTAGGACTTTTCAAATGTGGACTCTTCGGAGGGAGCAAAAGGAGTACTCCCTCCGTTCCATTAATAACTTTAACTTTTGTCATTTTGAGTGTTCTATTTAAAGTTTCATTTTTCTTTTTTGGACAAAGAATCTTTACTATTTCCTCCACTCATTCTCTCTCCTATTTCACTATTACACTCACAATACTTTTCAAATTTATTATTTCCTCCACTCATTCTCTCTCCTATTTTACTATTACACTCACAACATTTTCTTCACTCTTAATTTGTGTACCGAAACCAAAATAATGAACTAAATATTGGGACGGAGGGAGTATATCTTTGTGATTGCCGAGTTTATTCAAGCTTCCAGTTGCATCAGGCTGGGCTCATTTATAACTGGAGTCTAATCATGCCAATACCAATTTATTTTTAAAAAAAAATAAAAATTAAATCATTTTTAAAACATCAATAATGTAAATACCAATTTTTTTTATTGCTTTATTAAATAAACTTACTATTTTCACTATTTTCAAGTAAACCACTACAATAATAAGAAAATTGTAGGTTAGAAATAAGTGATGTTCAAACAATATTTTTTAAAAATTGTGATGCTACACGGGAAAATGGTGTTGCACAGGAGCTGGACCCACAGCTACAATGGAGGATACTCCGGCTGAACTCCTTGGGATGGTTGAACTTGATTCCTACACACAAGTAAACAATGGTGAACTAAACCGGGGGTGACTCCGGTGAAACACCTCCGGCGTGAGAATCAGTCACTGGATCTGAGATAAAACAAATATTCAAGGAGAGAATTGTAGAGAGAGAGAGAGCTTAGAGAGAGAGAGAGAGTAAAAAGACTTACTAAATAATGCAGCCTCTCACGTTTTTATACCACCATACAACCATAGGCCATACTCCTAGGGACACGTGTCAACCTCCCCAGCCTTTTGGGTCAACTGCCCTCAAAGTTAGTATGAAAGTACTGCCCACCCATCATGCTACTCTGTTGACCATCATGGGGAGTGTCCACGTGGCAACACCACAATCTCTTATCACCTATTAGTCACATTTGTCGCCTAGCGACAAACCTTTCAAAAGAAAAGTGCAAATATAGTCATTTAATCAAACGCCCAAACTTGTCGCCATAAGGTTCAAATCACTAGATCACTTCTCGCCGATGTCCCTTCCCGCACATCGCATACTCCTACCTATGGTCTTGTCGCATCTCACAAACCTTCGTCATTAGCAAGGGAAAATACAATTTATCAATTAATTTAATGTCGTTTACCCTTATTAACATGCATGGCCTATTTCAAATAACTTGGCCCACTAAGCCCATTGAGCCCAATGCCCTGTTCAAGCCCAAACCTTATTTCATAATCACTTCAGTAGCCCCCAATTTCGAGACCTGAATCATTCATGTTCCAGGCGAGAAATTTTGAAATACTTGTCGCTTCTCGCCTACGGATGCTTATTCTGCGAGGTGTCTGACCAACCTGACATCTGCACGCCACGTGTCACTCTTAGTGCCATTTAACTGACTGACGGATATGATATGACATTTGAAAAGACTTTTTTGAAATTCAAAATCATTAAATGGGGGGAATTTTAAAATTTTGGGGGCCAATTAATTTTAACTGCTCCCCAAAAACCCTTTGATATTCCTCCCCATATAAATAACCTCCCCCCTCCTCCCTTTATTCTTTTTCGCTTCCCTGATCTAAGAGCCCTCTAGCGATTTCCGGCCACCATCAAACTTTTTCGGCGACCTTGCTAAGACTGTCCCCTTCCGTTATTTCCATTCTATTGACTTAATCTTTGCTCCCCCCTTGAAATCCATCCATAAACACCTACTTACTAGCTTGATTACCCCCCCCCCCCCCCAAATCATCCTGGAAAATAAACCTTTTGGTTGTACCGTGAATATTCCGGCGAATCTTCAGTCTATCTTCGATTTTATCAACGATCCTTCGTATTTTCCAGGTAATCTCTTAGATCTTCAATTTCCTTTGTTTTCTTTACTTTTCTGTTTGTTGCCATGGCTAGGTTTAAGAACTGCCTTAGACAAATTAGGTATGGCCAATGTCAAAAAATAGGCGGCATTTATTATCTAACTAGGGGTATATGGGCAAGAATCCCACGAGATGACTTGGTAAATTGTCTAAGAATTAATAGGGTAGATCCCGCCATAATTAATGCCATAGAAATTAGGGGCAAATGTTTCCTTCACTTCTCAGCCCCCATGTCCAAAATATTTTTTACTCCCCGCGAACTTTGCGAGCACCTTTGTCGCTTCTATGGCCCTCCTACATATTCTGATAGTTCAGACACTGATTTTCTCGCTGCGAGGTCTTTAGTTAATAGGTCTCGTTATAAACAAATTGTCTCTTCTTCTGATTCAGGCGAGATGTCTAACTTTGGAGCTCCTGGTGCCTCAACATCTGCTGGCGGGCAATCTACTCTAACCAATAACCCCTCTACCTCCAATATGGCGGGAAACGATCCTTCACAAAACCTCCATATCACCCCCTATCACACCCAATATCACATTGACCATTTGAACTACCACATAGCCAACTACGATGGCGACATGTCACTTCTCACCATTCGCCAAAGACAAGACGGCATAGTCGTTTTTCCGTCACAATTAGAAGCGGGCCTTAGGATTCCCATCGACCCCTTCATCTCTCTTGTCCTTGTCAAAGCTCAAGCGGCAATAGCTGAGCTCCACCCCAATGCCATAAGGGTCTTAACTTGCTTTATAGTTATTTGTCGCGCTCTTAGGCGAGAACCCACCCTTCACCTTCTTATGGATATGTTCACCGGCTATCCACAAAAAGACAAACAGACGAATGAGCTTCGCATGTCGCTGAAATTTAAGCAACCCAAAATTTTAACCCCTCTCCCTTCTAAAGTTCATAACTGGCAAAGCAACCCGCTATTCATCATTTCCCGCGTCGGTTGGACCCTCCCTACTGACCTTCAGGGGATTCATCCCAAAGTTGATAAGAAATGGACTTTAGACGAGGATGAGAAGCGTCTAAAAGGCAGGATGGTTCAACTTCTCGCCGATGCCAACCCCGTCGAACCCTCACCCGCCCTATTCTCGTGCTAACAAATACTAACCAATCATCCCCTTCTGAGCCAAGTGGGACTTTCTTATAATCTCTCGCCTTTTCCTCTTCGCGTGGCCGTTGAGCATACAGTATCCTGGCCTGGATGGGAACTTCATTCGGGCGCCAAATTTGCTTCTGAGTGCACAACTTGCGGGAACGGCCACAATGTTTGCCGCGCAATGCGAGAAGTTCTACGTATGGTTTTCACTACTTCCCGCTTTCCTTTACTTATAAATTTTAATTCTATAATGTCAATAATCACTTTTTGTTTTTTTGTCGCAGTTCAGCGTTCAATGAGTATGAATCAGAAGCGATTAGCTCAAGGCACATCTGAGCAACAGGCCAAGCGTCTGGCCGCGGCTAGGAATGCCAGCCTCATGGCCCAACCAACTGACTTAACCATCCCCATTGCGACAACTGGGGCGGATGAAAGGGTTATTCCTGAAAATCCCCGCCGAAGAGCTCTTTCATCCAACCCCCGACAAACTAAGCGGTAACGCACCTCCGCTCCCGCTCAAACTCAAGGGAACCCCCCTGAAACTCTGAATTTGGAGGATGAGGAAGAGGAAGAGGAAGAAGAGAATGAAAAAAATGAGGAGCCTCAGAACGAGGCTGGGATTGACGCTCCCTCTGAGGGGCAAGAAACTGAAACTGGCGGGGTCCAGTCTGAACACCCCGCGGGAAACAACATCCCGCCTTCCCCTCATGCCCCTGAGACTGATCCCTCCACTGACCCCACTGCCTCACCACTGCGCACTTCATCTTCTCGCCAACATCCTCGCCGCCGACCTAGCTGGCTGGAGGAAGGATTCCAGATTCCGGCGGATGAGGCAGGTATGGTGGCTCTTTGCCGGGAAGCCAATGATATTCCCAAACTTAAGGGGTTGATAACTGAGCAGCTGGATACAATTTCCTGTTTGCTGTGTTCCACCGCTCTCAAACGATCAAGCGATGCCGAACAGGTCGCTTACGTTGAGGGAGAGAATCCCGCCCACTCTGCTTACCATGCGGGGATCCAACTTTCCCTAGTGAGATACCTTTACTCGCTTTTCCTTTCATTCAAATTTTCATTGTTAACTTTAAACCATAACATTTATTTGTCGCTTCACTTCTCACAGGCTAGCAGTACCCTTTTGGTCCTGAGCAACAAGTGCATCAAGTTAGAGGAAGAGCTCACTGAGGCTGAACGTGAGCGGAATATTTACAAGCGGAAGGTTACCAGGCGGGATACCACTATCAAAGAACTCCAAGACTTACAAACCAAGGCCGATGCTGACCTGGCGGCGGGAAAAATGCGGTTGGAGGAGCTTGAGAAGAAGAACAAGGAGGCGGAGGAGAGACTTGTCCGCCTCGGTGCAAAAAATGAGAAGAATAAGGCTGATGCTGCTAAGCTCGCTGAACTTACTGTCGAAAATAAGCGGCTTGCAGATGACAACTTTGTCAAGGCCAATCAGGTGACTAAGTTGAAGAATGATCTCGCCGAGGCGAAGACTAAAGCTGAACAAGATGAGATGGACGCTTTTGATAATGCGATCCTTCATACTCTCAGGACCATTGCCGCTGAAGCTGATCCCGCCATCACCCCTGCCAGACTAGCACAATGGGGCTCAGAAACAATCTTTAGTGACCAAATCCGCAAGGGGCATCCCCTTGTGCCTTACAGTGATGAGGAGCTAACTCAATTGGCAGCGGAGGACGCGGTGCTCGGCAAGGCGGCATGGTCCATTCCCGTCATTCGTGCCGACAATATGGTTCCCGCCTGGTATGAGCTATCTCAGAAAAAGAAGGACGCCTCAACGCCGCCTATAACGCCCAGTAACTCTTCTTCGTACTTCATGGTTGCCGCCAATACTTTTTTACTTATTTTGGATCTTGTAACAAACAA
Source organism: Adenophora triphylla var. japonica (assembly GCA_022495995.1). Taxonomy (NCBI): domain Eukaryota; kingdom Viridiplantae; phylum Streptophyta; class Magnoliopsida; order Asterales; family Campanulaceae; genus Adenophora; species Adenophora triphylla. Next base: position 146,284 of record JAFEMH010003690.1, read on the forward strand.
TCTTTATTTTTTGCTTTTGTCTTTTATTTCTCGCATCTGTGTTTTGTTGTAAACAATTTAATTTAATTTCAACGGCGGGCCTTCGTGCCCGACAACTTGTAATCATTTTCTTGTCACTATGTCGCGATCTTTTTCCAATGATTTGCTTCTTATGACTTGCCTTAACTCTTCTTCTGTACATCATAACTTTTTTATGCCGCACGTCTTTCTTTTGATAATTCTGATTTTGCTTCGATAGTTCATCGAAGATTGCATCTTTCCATCTTATCTCTATATACATACTACTCCCTTTAAAAAAGTGAATTGTCTTTAGGCAGCCTCACTCCCAAGTGCAGATTCTCGCTAATTACTTGATGCGACAATCTTAGACACGTTATGCACATATCCTTTGAACTTTTTATTCCGCCTCTGCGACAATAATTATAACCTTGTTTTTCCCGCCTTTGTGGCAACCACCATAACTGACTCTTATTATCACTGTAATTACCATCTTTGTCCTCATACGTGCCTGGGTCTCTCCCCAGGTCGCGAGGTTAGGCGTCTAGGCATCTACCCAGGTCACCACATCCATTTGGCGCCTTGGTCTCTAACCAAGACGCCGCATCCATTTGGCGCCTTGGTCTCTAACCAAGACGCCGCATACATTTGGCGTCTTGGTCTCTAACCAAGACGCCGCATCCATTTTCCAAGTGCGAGCGACAATTACTTCTCGCCTTCACCATCATGCCCCTGCGGCCTCTCTCTTTGTCCACTTTCTTTATCAACTCCAATAGAAAATTACTTGATCACTTTTCACCTTCCTCCATCCGCTGCTTTATAAAACATAAGACCATAAACTTTGTTAGATTGGTTATAAAAATATCACAGTAAATTATGTCGCTAAGTAATTCTTGCCATCCTTTCTCCACCATATTCATAAGTTACATCATTCTAGAATGACAAATTCTACATAACTTTCCAATCAATGTGAGGTTAACAAAACACATGACCCACGAGGAAAGTTATATAACTTTTGTTATCTAGATCAAAAATCAAAAGATATAACCACAAAAATTTGCGACAACATCATTGATAAAAACGCTTCAGATGATCAACACTCCAAGTGTTCTTCAATACTTCGCCATCATGCTTCCTTAACGGATACGTCCCTTCCCTGATAACTTTGGCTATCTGAAACGGCCCCTCCCATTTTTCATTCAACTTGGTGAAGCCTGGCTTGGGTCCCGTAGCCTCCGCACTTCTCAGCACCCAGTCACCTACATTGAAAGACCTCTTGTTTACTCGCTTGTCGTGCTGAGCCTTCATCTTTTGCTTATAATTCACCATCCTCATTCTTGCTTGAAGTCTTCTCTCATTAACCAAATCAAGGTCATTGCATCGTCGCTGTCCATTCCTCGCCTCGTCATAGTAAGTCACCCGGTAGGTCGGCAATGCCATCTCGGCCGGCGCCATGGCCTCAGATCCATAAGTCAAAGCAAATGTTGTTTCACCAGTTGAGCCCTTTATGCTGGTTCTGACATACCACAATGCTGTTGGCAACTCTTCTAACCATGCGCCGCCTCTTCCCTCCAAATTCTTACGTAAGGCGGCAATAATTTGCTTGTTCGCCGCCTCAGCCTGCCCATTGCACTGCGACCTTCGACATCCAATGCTTCACATTCATCCTCTTGCACTTAGCCGCGAATTTCTTCCCGAATTGTGTTCCATGATCAGAAATAATAGCCCTAGGCAACCCGTATCTACACCAAATGTTTTCTTGGACAAACTTGATGACATTATCTTCACTTATCGTTGCCAAGGCTTTCGCTTCCGTCCACTTTGTAAAATAATCAACAACGACAACCACATACTGGCATCCTCCCTTGGCCTTTGGGAATGGCCCGATCAGATCTATGCCCCAAATATCAAAGGGCCAAGTCGCGACAATCGGCGTCTGCTCAGTGGCGGGCTGTCGCGGGATATTCCCAAATCTTTGACACTTTTCGCATTTCCTCACATATTCTTCCGCATCCTTCCTCAAACTTGGCCAATAATAGCCATGGAACAAAACCTTCTCCGCCAAGGATCTCGCACCTGGGTGGCCACCGCAAACACCTTCATGGATTTCAAACAAAACCTTGGCCACCATTTTTGGCTCCACACACCTCATCAGTGGCTTTGAGAAAGACCTTCTATATAAGATCCCATCCTGTATTGTAAATCGCGGAGAGGTCACCTTGACTAGCTTAGCTTTTTCTTCATCAGACGGCAGTTCGCCCTTGTCCAAAAACTCTTTCATCTCTGTCACCCAATTTTTCTCTGTTTCACCAATCTCCATTACCATGGGCCTGTCAATGGCCGGCATGTCCACATACTCCACCAGGGGCTCATCAGTGGCCTGGTTTGCCTCACTTCCCGGTGCCCTACTCAATGCGTCAGCCTTTGAATTTTCTGCCCTATCAATTTGCACAAGTTTCCAAAACTCAAAACTGCTCAAAATACTTCTCGCCAGGTTATAATATTTTATCAGAAATGAATTCACCACCCCATACTCACCCCGCACTTGATTCACAATGAGCTGAGAATCAGAGTGAATCACAATCTTCTTTACACCAATATTACGAGCAAATTCGATTCCCGCTATCAACGCCTCATACTCCGCCTGATTGTTGGAAACCGGGAACTTGAACCTGAAGGCCTTCTTATACTCACATTCCAAGTCTGGCGACATCAACACCATTACCGCACCTCCTCTATCCTTTGCAGACGAACCATCTACATGCAAAACCCAACAATCTGACGGCCTCTCCTTTTCTTCAATCAAGCTGGGGACATCCCTCTTCTCCATCCTCTTTTTCCCGCGTTCCACCACCATTTCCACCTGAGACTTGGTAAATGAAGTTTCAGCAATAAAGTCTGCCAATGCTTGTGCCTTTATAGCTCGGCGGGATTCATATCTGATATCAAACTCGGTCAGCTCGATTGACCACTTCAACAACCTTCCCGCAGAATCTGGCTGCTGCAAGATCTTCCTCAAAGGTGCATCAGTCAAAACAACGATTGTATGAGCGACAAAATATGCCCTCAACTTCCTTGCCGCCACAACCAACGCATAAGCCAACTTCTCGGCATTGAAATATCTCGACTCCACCTCGCTCAAAGCCTTAGAAACATAATACACAGGCTTTTGAATGCCTCCATCTTCCCTTACTAATACTGCAGCAACTGCATAATCAGAGACTGCTAAGTAAACAAACAACTCCTCCCCCTCCACCGGACTACTCAGCAATGGCGGCTTCCCCAAATAAGTTTTCATTTCTTCAAAGGCTACTCCACATTCCTCGCTCCATTCAAACTTCTTCCCACCCTTCAACACCTTGATAAAAGGAAAACATCTCTCCGCCGACTTCGAAATAAACCTTCCCAAAGCAATGATCCTCCCATTCAACCGCTGAATCTCGCGGATAGATTTCGGTGGCGACATGTCTAACAACGCCTGAATTTTTTCGGGGTTGGCCTCAATCCCGCGCCTGTTTACCAAAAATCCCAGAAATTTTCCCGCCGTTACGCCAAATGTGCACTTACTAGGATTCAACTTCATGGAATTCCTCCTCAAGTTCTCAAAAGTTTCGATCATATCTAACACATGATTGTTCTCCTTTGACTTGATCACCATATCATCAACGTATGCTTCCATATTCCGCCCAATTTGTGACTTAAAACCCTCATTCACCATTCTCTGATATGTTGCCCCCGCATTCTTCAAGCCAAATGGCATCATTTTGTAACAAAGTTACCCATAGGGGTCCTAAACGCAGTTTTCGCCTTATCCTCCTCCGCCATCTTGATCTGGTGATATCCCGAATAAGCATCAATGAAGCTGAATACCTTGTGACCAGCAATGGAATCCACCAACTTATCAATCTTGGGCAAAGGGTAGCAATCCTTGGGACATGCCGTATTCAAATCAGTGAAATTGATACACATTCTCCATTTCTTGTTTGGCTTCAACACCATTATCGGACAGGCCAACCAGACCGGGTATTGAATCTTCTCAATTATTCCCGCCTTCAGCAGCTTCTCCACTTCCTCCATCACAGCCAGCTCTTTTTCTGGCGACAAATGCCTCACCTTCTGCTTAAATGGCTCTATATTAGGATCAGCGTTCAAACAATGCAAGGCGACATTCTTATCAATGCCCCTCATATCTTCAGGCCTCTAGGCAAAAACATCCAAATTTTCCTTCAAAAATTCAATTAAGCACTCCCGCTCATCCCGCGACAATTGCTTGCCAATCTTTATTTTCTGCTCTGGGAAATAACAATTGATTTCTACTTCCTCCAATTCTTCTCCCGCCTGGATATCTGGCTCATCCCGCACTTGTAGGGTCTCCACCTCTATCCTTTTTCTTTTCCTCGCTCTGGCGACAACCGGCTTTCTGGGATCAACGAAGGTATTCCCAGTAGGCCGCCCTCGGGCATCTTCCACCTCAATAGCTTCACAATCATCATCAGCCTCATTCACAGGCACTTCCACATTTCCCTCAACAATCTCCTCAATCCTCGGCTCATCCATGCATACCATCTTCACAATCCTGGGATAACTTAGGCTGGGTGCCACATTTACCATCTCCATTGCCAAGTAATTCCCTTCGTCAGCCTCATCCCGCCCGGACATGTCGGTATCAAATTCTCGCCACATCGCCACTTCATGTACATATTCTCGTTGAGCTTCCGAAATGGAGGCCTGCTTATTCATCGCGCTCTCTTCCTGCTCTTCTCCGAATTCCCATGTCGCCCATTCTGAGACTTGGTTTGCCGCCGCTGCCACCAAAGCTGTTCCATTTCTCATACTGTCCGTCATAACCCAATCCGACTCACCTTTCTCTATTTATACAATCTTGAACATGTTTATTTTCAACTGACTGGATTCAACTTTAGTAGTCATAGAAATTGTACTCTCCGTCTTAGCTTTCAACATTTCCTTTTGATTCCTTACCACTGTGACCGCCTCACTCTTCAGACAGCCTATCCCGTTGGAAGTGGGATACTTCACTCTTTGGTGGGGAATCGACAAAACCATCTCAAAGCTCGACATGAATGGAATTCCCACTATTGCGTTGTAAGTGGATACGAGATCAATCACCATGAACTCAACGTTCTCGCATCTCGCCAACTTTCCTTCGCCAATCTCAACATCCAACATAATTGTACCCTTGACCTTAACTGAATGATTAGTGAAACCCTCCAGGTATCCCTTATGAGGCACCAAATTAGCTTCCGTATAATTCATCCTCTTAAAGGCGTCATAATAAAGCACATTCCTGCTTGCTCCAGAATCTACCATAACTCGCTGCACAATATTGTTGCCTGGATACATCTTTATGATAATTGGTTGACTCCCGTGACTCTTGGTAACAGCCAATTCTCGCATAGAGAAACTGATCACTCTATCTTGACTGGCGGGAAACTGGGGAACTTCAAACGTATGCGTCAAAGTCATAATTTGACTATTCAATTGGGACACACTGGGTAACGGGTCATGGATAACATCCACCAAATTTCTCTCCGGCCTTCGCTGATCATCTCGCCCTACATTCTCTTCCAAATATTCTTGTAAGAAACCCCTATCAATCCTCCCTTGAATCAATCTCCTCAAATTATAGCAATCATCAGTCTTATGCCCCTTATCCTTGTGAAACTCGCAGTAACTATTCTGGTCTTTAGCTGCATCAGTTCCTGGTATAATGGGAAAAGGCTCGGGCAAATTCACCTTCTTCATGATCTCGCTAATAGGAGTGTTCAATGGGCTATACTTTATGGCCGTCTTTGGCTTATGGTCCCTTTGACCCCCAGAACATACATCTCCACGGCCTCCGCTTCCGCCCGCTTGAGTTGACCCCCTATTGCCGCCAGATCCCCTCCTATCATCTCGCATCACTTCTACTCTCTCACTTGCAACTTTCTTTGCCGCCGGACTTGTCGCCTGAGACACCTTAGCCTTGACTCTTGCTCCGCTGCATAATCCCCTGACTCTTTCATTTAACTCCCCTGTAGTTTTTGGCAACCTCATTCCTAACTCATGCTTAAAAGGTCCTGGCTGCAAACTTGTAACGACCCTAACCCTAGGCACAATTTTAGTATAATATTATATGCTTTTAATATTATTGTTAATATTATGTTTTCATTTTATATACTTGATTTCTTGCATTAGGATAAAATGATAGAGAAATAAAATAATGTTCTAGGGGATAAAATAAAAATAGAAAATGAATAAAGAGTAAGAGGAGGTTAAAATGGGTAAAATAAATAATTGGGGTAAAAGGTTTAATTTAAAATGATGAAAGTCTTGGAATAGTGAGGGAGGGGGACACTATCCCTTAAAACCCTCCCCTCTTATCTCCTAGGACAAGGACCCCCATACCTCCCACACCTTTCCAATACTTCCTCCTTACTCCTTCATCATTCTTCTCCATCTTCTTCTCTTACCATTCTCCATGGAAGATCCATGGTGAAAGCCTCTCCTTCCAAGATTTCTACCAAGTTCATTTCTTTGCCATTTTCAAATCAAGTTGTCCTTTTGTGCTTGGAGCATTTAGAGGAGTTCATCAACCCAAGAAAATCATCATTTTATCTTGTATTGGCTAAGGTGTTATGACCCTTCCCTTCTTTAAATGTTCATGAGATATTAAATGTTGATATTGTTATTTTCTTGTTGGTTGAAGGCTTTGAAATCTTTATTTGAGTAGAGAAAGGTGTAATGATCTAGATGTAAGGTTTGAGTCATGAAGGTTTATAAAGAGGAAAGAACATGGTTGGAAAGGGGGTAGAAGGGTTAAACTAGAAATGGGTGGAGTTAGATTAAAAGGTTAAAAGGTTAAACTTGAATGAGATAGTGAAATTTGTGGAGTTAGATTAAAAGGTTAAGCTTGAATGAGGTAGTGAAATTGGTGGAAGATTTATTGGTAAATAATCTAGGTTTATATTATTTTGGGTTTACATGATTTATGATGAACTTTGTAAAGCTAGAGAATCCTTTGGTGTTCATGGAAATAATGGTAGTTAAAAAGGAAAAGAAAATAGGTAAAGAGGGGTTTGAAAATTGGGAATTGCTGGAAGGGGACTTGGGCGGTCGCCCATGGGGGCTTGAGCGGCCGCCCATGATGCCAGAAATTAGTGCCTTGGAATTTCCTCTTGGGCGGTCGCCCAAGAGGTGGTGAGCGGTCGCCCAAGAGGGCAGTAGCTTGGGTCCTTTGAAAACCACTTGGGCGGTCGCCCAAGTGGCATGGGCGGTCGCCCATGGGCCAGAACTTCTTAAGTCTTCTTTCTTGCTGATTTTACTAGTAATCACTTGGATTGATCCCTAACCATGATAAGGTAGTGGAAGCTAATTCCAACCGGATAGGAATTAGTCCTTTTAACTTAAGTTATAATTAGAACATTTAATGGCACCTTAATTTGGTTTAAATGGAAATACGAAAGCATTCTATCTCCGACTTAGAAATCATTTGGCAGTTTATTAAATGTGACTCTAACTTGGTAGAGTTAACGTGGATCCTTATTGAGATCATATATTTTGGTATAATGACTAAGTAAGATGGGCTGATGATATCTCATTGTCTTATTTGAGTACATACTCATGGATTGTATTATGCTTGGTGTAGTACCTAAATGTTGCACTATGATTATTGGTTGAACATGAGTATATTTTACCATGTGGCTATATTGCTTATTTATGCATAGTGTGTTAATTAAATGTTGCACTATGAGATTTGTTGAACATGAGTATAATTTACCATGTGGCTATATTGATTATCCCGTTTGTGGATTATGTTTCAAGTATCTATTATGTGCTTGAACGTGTTTATATTTTATGTGATTGGGGGGTATAATGGAATTCAATCAGTTATTGATTTGTTCTCTAAGTGATTGAAGGTTCATCATACCTGTGACCTCTCCCCCTCTGCGGCCACAGACTGGGTTTATAGCATCTGTATTGAGCCGAAAGCCTTACAGAGTTGCTACTATCTTATTTGGTTCCCTGAAAAACGGGTCTTATAAGATGTGAATATGCCTAAGCAGTTCACAGGAGATGAGTTATAATCATAACTGTCTCGGTTATATGATATTGGTTCTGGTGGATATGCATTCACAGAAATAGTGGAGTATTATGCCCACAGTGATACGACTTATGATTCAGACGGGAAAGGTAAACAAAGGTAACGGAAGGTGTTTACTGTTTTACCAATATGTGAGATGTACCTTGTTATGTGTTGCATCTTACCTGGCATATTGTTGCATTCATAATAGCTTGCTGAGATTTATTCTCACCCCTCTCCCTTTAATGTTTTTAGATCCTGAGACAGGCGGACCGGCCAAGTGAGGACGGAAAGGAGTTTGGACGTGGTATTTTGGGAATTGTCGGGGTATGTATAGGTTGGCATAGAAGATATATTTTGTGTAATTCCTTTATGGAGTTTGTGTGTATAAAACTTGGTTTCTACGTTATAACCAAAGCCTTTTGTAATTAAAACAGGTTGCTACTTTTAAAGTTGTTCAACTCTTCCTTTCATGTAGAGAGGAATGAAGTTATTTTGAAATGGTTATATTCAGTATGTTTAAGTTGAAAGTTAAATCAAAGTTTTTAAAAGTTTTAAAAAGGTTTAGGTGGTTTGAGTCCTTTTGGGGACGCTCTAGCTCGGGACACGGGTTAGGTTTCGGGTTGGGGTCCTCACAGTTGGTATCAGAGCTCGGTTAGAATTCTCGGGTAGAGTCTAGCTGAGTGAGAGCGTGTGATAATTTACGCCGAGTGTTTGATGCAGGAGTTTATTCAATGGCTAGAAATGAGGATGATCAGCACCAGGTTCCGGGCATTGTTGGTAATGCCGGGGGTGATGGAAATCCGAATGTTGAGACGATGAACATGTTCCGAGGATTTTTGCAAAATATGGCGACAAGGACAAGTACAAGAAAGATCAAGAAGGCAGACATGGACATGGTTTGGAAAAATTCGTCAAGATGATACCTCCAAGCTTTAGTGGAGACCCAGATCCGGTGACGGCGGAGAGATGGCTTGAAGCTATGAATAAAATCTTCTTGGCAATGGAGAGCTCAGATGCAGAAAAGGTGAGATGCGCAGTCTTCAAGTTAGAAGGACCTGCGGAGCATTGGTGGCAAGTAGTAAAGGACGGCTGGGATCGGGATCTTACACCGCAGACTTAGGAGAACTTCACACGCAAGTTCCGGGATCATTTTATTCCAATGGTTATGAGAGATAAGAAGGAAGTTGAGTTTTTGAGATTAGAGCAAGGAGCAATGACCGTGGCGCAGTACTCAGTAAGGTTTACGGAGCTAGCTCGCTATTGCCCACATTTGGTGCCGGAAGAAGAGAGAAGGATATATCGATTTGTGAAGGGATTAAGGCTAGAGTTTAGGAAACAGTTATTGACTCACGACTTCACAGATTTCCAAACAAAGCTGAATAAAGCCTATCGAATAGAGAATGACATTGACGAGCACCGGGGTAAATCTGAGGGTGGAAGTGGAAGTAAACAGAGATTTCAAGGCCAAGGTTCTGGATATAGTAGAAGGCAACAGAGAGGATCAGCATCGGAATTAGCAAGAGGAGAAGAAGCGGCGACTACAACAACTCGTTCGACTTCAAATCAGGTAAGGATTGTATGTGGTTATTGCAATAAGATGGGTCATTCCGAAGACAAGTGTTGGAGTAAACAAGGGAAATGCTTGAATTGTGGAGAAATGGGGCATTACAAGAAAAATTGTCCTGTATTTCATCGGAGGTTAGCTTCGGGTGCCGGTCATAGGGGGCAAAGAGGTGGAATGAAAAGGGACAATGAAGGGAATCCAAAAAGGTAATGTATAAAGTTGAATCCTTGTTTTGAGTCTTGGAGGGATAGATCCCTCAGCTGCCTTTAGAGGTAATATACCTGTCTCAGAAGTAGGGGTCATACTTTTATAGATCCCGGTTCATTTCATACATATTTGGCATTGCATTTTTGCTTGAACGTGGCATATATTGCATAAGATTTGTTTATGTGTTAGAGGTTTCTGCTCTTATGAGAGAGTACCTCGAATCTTCTTTGGTTTACTACTAGCGTGATGTGGTCATAACTGAGCATGTATTGCCAGTTGATTTGGTATGATTACCAATTTGTGATTTTGATGTATACTTGGCCTAGATTGGTTAAGTAGTGGTTGTTCATTAATAGACTATCGTATGAGACGAGTCTTCCTTTCTATGCCTAATTGTTCTATATGGTATTAGATGCAGATAAGCCTTTATGTGGTATCCTTGTTATATATGCATTAAAGATTGAAAAATTTTGGTTAAAAAGTGTGAAGCTTAATTGGTATGTGGTAGACTTAGGCAAGAAGTCTTCGAAAAATGCTATGTGCTAATTAGGGAAATGGTAAATGTGTTTTCAGCAAAGTATTATATGACTCCAGGTTGGAAAGTGGAATTACGTATTGATTTAGTGTCGGGTTTAATGCCTATATCAAAAGCACCCTATAGAATGGTCTCGATTTTGTTGTGGTTATAATGAGCAGAGTTTTATCTTTATCTTGATAGCTTGTGGAAATTATTAGTGGTGACATCCTTGCTTATTTGAAGTTAAGAATATCATGAAAATCAATTGTGAATTGTGTTATCTATTCTTTAAGAAAAGAATTTGTGTGTGAAGTTTAACAATTGTGAGTTGGCTTAGAAATATTGCCATAATGAGTCCGTAGTTTTAGGATTGAAAGGGGTGCTACCAAGGGAGTATCAATAGATTCTTGAGAATTGAATTATTGTGATATAGTTAACCTGGAAGAGATATCCATGATGTAAGATGCTAATAAGGGTGAATCATATAGGTAGAGATGAAGAATAGGTTGACTGCAGATCTGATCCTTATTTGACTAATTGATGTGAGAACTTGGCGATTTTTATTGCGTATCAAGGGAAGGTTAAATTGTGATAATCTATGTTTAGAGGAAGTGAAACAGAAGGAGCAGAATTTTCTTATTTTCAACTTGGGAGTGACTGAGATTATATTGCGTTTTACAAGTGGAAATTTTAACTATGTGCAACTAAATCTGAGATGTGTTACCGATCATAAAAGTTTAACGTATTTGTTGGTTCGGAAGGAATTTAACAATAGGCAGAGTTGAGGGTGGGAATTATTAGAAAGACTTAAATTGTGTTATATCTTGGGAAAGTTATTGTGATTGCAAATGCGATTAGCCGAAAGGCTTATGTGTCAACAAGTATATCCTTTGAGTTGCATGGTGAGGTATTATTACGAATATTCAAGTTATACATATAGTGTGGAGACCTTAGAAGAAGTTCAACCATGATTCAGAATTTAAGAGGATTATCGATTAATTTCATGTGGAAAGACCAAGGATGTTGTATTAAGTCAAGATGAAAAATTTAACCTCAACTAGAATGTGTGTATCATTTCTGCAAGGATTAGAGGATCAGTTTTAGAGGAAGACCGTAGACCTACAATTGCGATTCATCAGGAAAGTTCGAGGTAGTATCAAGATTTGAAGAAGATTTAGAAGATTCGAATGGGAAAGCATTGCGATGGAATTTTGTAACTGGGCTACCTTCAACGTCGATGAAGATGGGTGTGTTGGGGCAATAGTGGATAGATAGATCAAGTCGGTTTACTTTCTACCTATATCAACGGAAAATTTGAGGGAGAAATTAAAACATTGTGCATGCGAAAGATTGATTGATTTCGTGGAACACCAATCAGCATTTTATCAGATCGGGATCAAGGATTCATTGTGCTTCAGGGAAGCTGGGTGCAAGGTTTTGAGTTCCAAGTCGAGTTTCAGTGATGTGTTTCATTCTCAGGCAGAGGGGCAGACAGGGAAGACTATCCAGATTCTTGAGAATAAGTTGTGTGTTGTGTGATGGATTTCTTTTCAACTTGAGAAGTTTATTTAACCTTAGTGAGCTCGCGTATATTAGTAGATTTCAGTTCAGTATTGAGTTGGTAACGTATGGAACATTGTATGGGAAAAATTATCTTTATGATTCCTCATGTGTATGGAGTTCTTCAACTAATGATTATTAAGCGGATTTGACTTTTATAGGGAGGACACCTTCTTTAATTGATCAGTAAGGCAAGCAAGTTTAAAATTCGAGACGAATTTTCTTTAAGGGGGAGTGAGTGTAACGACCCTAACCCTAGGCACAATTTTAGTATAATATTATATGCTTTTAATATTATTGTTAATATTATGTTTTCATTTTATATACTTGATTTCTTGCATTAGGATAAAATGATAGAGAAATAAAATAATGTTCTAGGGGATAAAATAAAAATAGAAAATGAATAAAGAGTAAGAGAAGGTTAAAATGGGTAAAATAAATAATTGGGATAAAAGATTTAATTTAAAATGATGAAAGTCTTGGAATAGTGAGGGAGGGGGACATTATCCCTTAAAACCCTCCCCTCTTATCTCCTAGGACAAGGACCCCCATACCTCCCACACCTTTCCAATACTTCCTCCTTACTCCTTCATCATTCTTCTCCATCTTCTTCTCTTACCATTCTCCATGGAAGATTCATGGTGAAAGCCTCTCCTTCCAAGATTTCTACCAAGTTCATTTCTTTGCCATTTTCAAATCAAGTTGTCCTTTTGTGCTTGGAGCATTTAGAGGAGTTCATCAACCCAAGAAAATCATCATTTTATCTTGTATTGGCTAAGGTGAGTTATTATGACCCTTCCCTTCTTTAAATGTTCATGAGATATTAAATGTTGATATTGTTATTTTCTTGTTGGTTGAAGGCTTTGAAATCTTTATTTGAGTAGAGAAAGGTGTAATGATCTAGATGTAAGGTTTGAGTCATGAAGGTTTATAAAGAGGAAAGAACATGGTTGGAAAGGGGGTAGAAGGGTTAAACTAGAAATGGGTGGAGTTAGATTAAAAGGTTAAAAGGTTAAACTTGAATGAGATAGTGAAATTTGTGGAGTTAGATTAAAAGGTTAAGCTTGAATGAGGTAGTGAAATTGGTGGAAGATTTATTGGTAAATAATCTAGGTTTATATTATTTTGGGTTTACATGATTTATGATGAACTTTGTAAAGCTAGAGAATCCTTTGGTGTTCATGGAAATAATGGTAGTTAAAAAGGAAAAGAAAATAGGTAAAGAGGGGTTTGAAAATTGGGAATTGCTGGAAGGGGACTTGGGCGGTCGCCCATGGTGGCTTGAGCGGCCGCCCATGATGCCAGAAATTAGTGCCTTGGAATTTCCTCTTGGGCGGTCGCCCAAGAGGTGGTGTGATCGCCCAAGAGGGCGGTAGCTTGGGTCCTTTGAAAACCACTTGGGCGGTCGCCCCAAGTGGCGTAGGCGGTCGCCCGTGGGCCGAACTTCTTAAGTCTTCTTTCTTGCTTGATTTTACTAGTAATCACTTGGATTGATCCCTAACCATGATAAGGTAGTGGAAGCTAATTCCAACCGGATAGAAATTAGTCCTTTTAACTTAAGTTATAATTAGAACATTTAATGGCACCTTAATTTGGTTTAAATGGAAATACGGAAGCATTCTATCTCCGACTTAGAAATCATTTGGCAGTTTATTAAATGTGACTCTAACTTGGTAGAGTTAACGTGGATCCTTATTGAGATCATATATTTTGGTATAATGACTAAGTAAGATGGGCTGATGATATCTCATTGTCTTATTTGAGTACATACTCATGGATTGTATTATGCTTGGTGTAGTACCTAAATGTTGCACTATGATTATTGGTTGAACATGAGTATATTTTACCATGTGGCTATATTGCTTATTTATGCATAGTGTGTTAATTAAATGTTGCACTATAAGATTTGTTGAACATGAGTATAATTTACCATGTGGCTATATTGCTTATCCCGTTTGTGGATTATGTTTCAAGTATCTATTATGTGCTTGAACGTGTTTATATTTTATGTGATTGGGGGGTATAATGGAATTCAATCAGTTATTGATTTGTTCTCTAAGTGATTGAAGGTTCATCATACTGACCTCTCCCCCTCTGCGGCCGCGAGGCGGGATTATAGCATCCGTATTGAGCCGAAAGCCTTACGAGTTGCTACTATCTTATTTGGTTCCACTGAAAAACGGGTCTTATAAGATGTGAATATGCCTAAGCGGTTCACGGGAGATGAGTTATAATCATAAGCTGTCTCGGTTATATGATATTGGTTACGGTGGATATGCATTCACGAAATAGTGGAGTATTATGCCCACAGTGATACGACTTATGATTCGAGACGGGAAAGGTAAACAAAGGTAACGGAAGGTGTTTCTTGTTTTACCAATATGTGAGATGTACCTTGTTATGTGTTGCATCTTACTCCGGCATATTCTTTGCATTCATAATAGCTTCTTGAGATTTATTCTCACCCCTCTCCCTTTAATGTTTTTAGATCCTGAGACAGGCGGACCGGCCAAGTGAGGACGGAAAGGAGTTTGGACGTGGTATTTTGGGAATTGTCGGGGTATGTATAGGTTGGCATAGAAGATATATTTTGTGTAATTCCTTTATGGAGTTTGTGTGTATAAAACTTGGTTTCTACGTTATAACCAAAGTCTTTTGTAATTAAAACAGGTTGCTACTTTTAAAGTTGTTCAACTCTTCCTTTCATGTAGAGAGGAATGAAGTTATTTTGAAATGGTTATGTTCAGTATGTTTAAGTTGAAAGTTAAATCAAAGTTTTTAAAAGTTTTAAAAAGGTTTAGGTGGTTTGAGTCCTTTTGGGGACGCTCTAGCTCGGGACACGGGTTAGGTTCCGGGTTGGGGTCCTCACAAAACTGGTATTATACAACATAATTATCTCGCCTTGGCTGACGTCAGCGACTTGGTTTGCCACCCCCATAAATCTATCTGTAAAGCTTGCAATTCCCTCTACATAATTCTGTCTTTTGCACTGGCTGCGACCCTGATGCGCTGAATCTCGCTAAAAACTTCTCCATGAAATCTTGATACCCAGTTATAGAGTCTTCAGGCTGCGCCAAGAACCACTCCAAAGCATGACCCGCCAAAGTGCTCACCAAAGCCCGACATAGAATTGCCTCGCTCTCAGTTAACAGAGACATTATCGCCTCAAACCCTCCAACATGGGTTATTGCCCTAGTCTTCCTGGAATAACTCGACAAAGCTGGCACGCGGAAGCTTGGATCCGGGGCAACACCTTTGATGCTCTGAACGAATGGAGCCAAAAAAGGTTTCTTCTCGCCAACTTTCTTTGTTCCCGCCTCTAACTCCTTTATCTTCTTGGCCATTTCTGCCATCTCATTTTTCCATTTTTCCTCCTCTTCTTTTTTAGCCTTCTCCATTTCAATAGCCTTGGCCAATTCTGCGGCCTTCAAGGCTTCTGCAAGCTTCTCGGCTCCAGCCGCCCTTGCCGCCTCTGCGGCCCTCCTCTCCCTTTCTTTCTCATACTCTCTATCCTTTCTCTCCTGTCTCCTCCTTTCTCTATCCTGCGGTGACCTCTCGCGGTGACGTCTTACATCATGATGCCGCGATAACTGAGATCTCTTCTTGGCATGCCTGTCTTTACCGGGAACATACTCCTCGTCGTGAGTTGAGCCACTGGATTCATTACTATCATATTCAAAGTAATAGGACTGTTCTTTGGAATTGCCCGACTTATGGTATATTTTCTTTCTCTTCTTCTTTCTAGCTCCCAAACCATCATCCCGCCTACGATCTTCGTCCACTCCTCTGGGTGGCGGCATATCCCTAACCCGCCTTGGCCTGTCAGCCACACTGGCGCTGACCTCTCGCTCTTGCCCACCGACATGGGCCCTTCCCGCCTGCCCATCCAATAACTCCTCAGGAATGTGGGAAGGCTCTGCATTTAACTCCTTCAACTGTTGATTATTGGCGAGAACACGCATCCACGCCTCATTATCCGCCCTCAGCTTTTCAATTTTTTCTCTTACTTCTGCATCCTTTGATTTTGCGGGAACTTGCCCTTCATCTACTGCCTTAGCTTTCTCAATTCTCATTCTTTCCTCCTGCTCTCTAACCCTCCTAATGCTAGAATTAGTCTCCGACGTATGCACCTCCACCTCTCTATCAGATCCCGTCCCGGCACGAGCTTCCTTAGCATTGGGGGTTGCCAACGTTAAGTTCTGAGCCGCCTTGGAAGGGGTAGCTTTATCTTGCTCCATCACCATAACTTTCCAACAAACAAATGGACACTTTGACAGATACTTCAAGCCAAAGAACGCCTTTTTATAATAAATAAACTCTTCTGACAACTTTACAAGTCACTTTTCTGACTACAAAACACCTTTACACCATACATTAATGAGCCAACAAGCTTTACAACCAAGGACAACTTTATGACACCCTAAAATAAATACAACAACAATCCATGAAACGATCTCTGACAGGTACAAAACTGGGAATCCCTCTTGATCTTTACGCCAGTAGCATTTATTTCTTCATCAAAGCTGACAACAGAGATCTTCTGGGCTCCACCAGAAAATGGTCACTGTCTGCCACCTTAACACCCACCACCAAACGCCTACAAACTCAACCAAACCACCCACGAAGCACATTCAGGTCCCGACAACGGAACCAGCTGATGCTACACGGGAAAATGGTGTTGCACAGGAGCTGGACCCACAGCTACAATGGAGGATACTCCGGCTGAACTCCTTGGGATGGTTGAACTTGATTCCTACACACAAGTAAACAATTGTGAACTAAATCGGGGGTGACTCCGGTGAAACCCCTCCGGCGTGAGAATCAGTCACTGGATCTGAGATAAAACAAATATTCAAGGAGAGAATTGTAGAGAGAGAGAGAGAGCTTAGAGAGAGAGAGAGTAAAAAGACTTACTAAATAATGCAGCCTCTCACGTTTTTATACCACCATGCAACCATAAGCCATACTCCTAGGGACACGTGTCAACCTCCCCTGCCTTTTGGGTCAACTGCCCTCAAAGTTGGTATGAAAGTACTGCCTACCCATCATGCTACTCTGTTGACCATCATGGGGAGTGTCCACGTGGCAACACCACAATCTCTTATCACCTATTAGTCACATTTGTCGCCTAGCGACAAACCTTTCAAAAGAAAAGTGCAAATATAGTCATTTAATTCAACGCCCAAACTTGTCGCCATAAGGTTCAAATCACTAGATCACTTCTCGCCAATGTCCCTTCCCGCACATCGCATACTCCTACCTATGGTCTTGTCGCATCTCGCAAACCTTCGTCATTAGCAAGGGAAAATACAATTTATCAATTAATTTAATGTCGTTTACCCTTATTAACATGCATGGCCTATTTCAAATAATTTGGCCCACTAAGCCCATTGAGCCCAATGCCCTATTCAAGCCCAATCCTTATTTCATAATCACTTCAAATTGTTCTTTATTTTTTATGTTAGATTTGTTGATTTGTGAATTATTGGTTAAATTTGTAATTAAGTAAAAAAATACCACCCTCCGCCCCATGATAATATATAACCTTTCCTTTTTGGGCGTCCCACAATAATATATATTTTCCTAAAATGGAAAGGAATCTTTACTATTCCCTCCACTCATTCTCTCTCCTACATTATTTTAATACTCACATCACCATTATAATTTACTATTCTCTCCACTCATTCTCTCTCCTATTTTATTTTCACACTCACAACACTTTCAATATAATAATTCCTCCTTAATTTCCGTGCAAAACTCAAAAGTCTATAAATTTCGGGGACGGAGGGAGTATGTTACTAAATCCAGATCCAGTGCAATAGAGGTGCGACACGTGATTCAGATATGGCCGGAAATACTTTGATTTGGCGAATAAAGGGTGGCCGGAGTTGTAAATCCCGTCGGAGAAGAATAGAAAGAGGCGCGGGAGACGACTGCGAGGGACAGTTCTGGACAGTAGGCGTGAGGGCAAGGAGGGTTCGCCGGAGGGGTGACCAGATATGGGGGTAGAGAGAGAAAGTTAGAATCCATGGGCCTATGAGTAATTATGACTCTTAGAATCCATGGGCTTATGAGTAATTAGCCCGTGTCCACACCTTGTATATATGTTGTCAAAAATAATAGAGTTGAATTTAGGAGTAAATTATTTTTGGCATTTTAGTATGTTCCAAACTTCCAATGACCAACATGTACAGTGTATCTCCACTTGCAGTTGTAGGACTAGGAGGTAAGTTAGGGTGGTGCCCTTACCCTACCACCTAAATTTAAATAAACATGGCCATTGTCGTTTTTTAGGTGATGGTATAACTAAATGGACTACAGCTCTATCTATATTATCCCATTCATTTCTCTGCATTGCTGCCTTCCCACTTAAGGGCCATATTTGTTTTCTTTGCCAGTTTTCATCAATGGCTCCAAAACTCCATTTCTACCTCTTCCTGCTGCTCTTGTTTCATCCCTCCATTGTCATAAGATGTGGTGCAGGTGCAGGTGCAGGCAGCAAAAAGGACTACAACGACTGGCTGTCGTGGAACACCGCAAATTACCAGAAGAAAACCACAAATGTTCCTCTCAATGCAGCTGCAACAGCAGCAGGGATGACGGGTACTGGTGGTGTTGATATCAAGTTGAGGTATGCTGAGTTGAACAAATTGAGAATTACTGTTTCCCAAAATGGGACCGGGGATTTCAAGTCCATTAGAGACGCAATCAACAGCATCCCTCCCTACAACACTCGCAGAATCGTATTGGATATAAAGCCCGGCATTTATAGGTATATGCATGCTTCCCTCTCTACTCCAAACAAACTCAAACTAATATTAACATTTTCTATGTATAGGGAAAAGATAAATGTACCGAAGAACATGGCATTTATAACCTTCTTAGGAGATGCTAGCGATCCACCAACCATAACTGGGAACGACACAGCCTCATCTACAAGTGGAAGAGATGGAAAGCCATTGAAGACATTCCAAAGTGCTACTGTTGCCATTGATGCCAATTATTTTATCGCCATCAACCTTAAATTTGAGGTAGCTAACTATGCCTGGATTTTTTTATGCAACAATCCACTTGGGCCTTGCCCGGACTAGCCCAAGTTCATATCTCGGTTTATACTGTTCAATGTAGAAGTAGAACTCTGTTTGTCACAAAACACTCTTTAGGAGTATAACTTTACTGCAGCATTGCAGCAGCAAATGAATCTCAGCCAAGCTTCTTGTGCAGCATTGCAGCAGCAGTCCAATACCTGCCACTCCCCCTGCTTTAGCATCAATGACCCGAGGTTGGTTCATATGGGTCAAATGAATCTCGGTCCTTGTTATTTAAAGCAAGGGGGCATGTCCAGATCTGCGCCATCACTGCACCAGAAGCTTGGCTGCAACAGTTCCTTGTCCGTTTATGACAAACTTGACATATAGATTCCATTACAAATCTGTGGTCCGTTTATGACTTATTTCGACAAAAATAGTGCATCTGTGGTCCGTATTGACCTCCATGGTCTGGCAAGTTATGATTTTTACTAGCTAAAATTACAAATCAAACGCTCAACGTACTACAAACAATATTCTGATGAACAAGATGATAGAAGAAACTGTTATTGATCTTTTTTACTGCAGAACACAGCTCCACACCAGATTGGATCAATTGGAGAACAAGCAGTGGCATTAAGGATATCAGGGACAAAAGCAGCTTTTTATAACTGCAGCTTCTATGGGTCTCAAGACACACTGTATGATCACAAAGGCCTCCATTATTTCAATAATTGCTACATCCAAGGCTCCGTTGATTTCATCTTTGGTTATGGCACCTCCCTTTACGAGGTCAGTTTAGTTAGCTAAAAATAATAAAATTTACATTGCGCTAAATATATAGTTGTATTAATTGATGAGTTATATATGGTGTGTAGAATTGCTATTTGAAGTCGGTAGCAAAGAAAGTGGCATCACTGACAGCACAAAAGAGGAGTAATTCAACGATTATGTCAAGCGGATTTTCATTCAAGAACAGTGTGATCAGCGGTGGCAGTGTTCCTCGGTAGAGCTTGGGGAGACTATTCCCGGGTTGTCTTCTCCTTCACATTTATGGACAAACTTGTTCTTCCCCAAGGTTGGAATGATTGGGGTAAACATACTCGTGACTCGTAAGTCCAAAAATCATTTGATCGATCCTTTTTAATTCCATATTACCCTTGTACCAAAATTATTCTTATTCCCCCTTATCAACAGATCAACAATGTCACACTTATATTTAAGAAAAGTGCCGCCCCTAAACTCATTGTAACTTTATACAAACACATTATAGTGCAAGATCCTGGCTTGGTAGTGCCCCCAGACGTAGCCAAACATATTGGTGAACTGGGTTAACAATTTCTGTGTTCTTTCTGTGCTTTGATTTCTTGTGCTTTGTTTGTGTGCTCTTATTGTTCTTGTGGATTTGCTTGGGTAGTGGAGGGCTATATTCACAACAACTGGCATCAGAGTCGTGGTCAGAGATCAGGGTTTAATCGTAAGATTGGTTTATCGAACGATTGGGTGTTGTCAAGCAATCAAGAATGGGCAAGGACAAACAGGCGGTTGAGAAGTTCGATGGGTCTGACTACGAATTTTGGAGGATGCAGATAGAGGATCTCCTGTACATCAAAGAACTCTATAAGCCTCTAAAGGGTATCAAACCGGAAGGAGAAACGCAGGAAGATTGGGAACTCATGGATCGGAAGGCCCTAGGGGTGGTCAGATCTACTTTGTCAAAGTGGATTGCGAAGACTATCAAAAAGGCAAAAACCACAAAGGAGCTATTGGATTATCTTACTGAGAGATTTGAAACTCCATCTGCTGCAAACAAGGTTGATTTGATACGCAAGATGGGTAGTCTCAAGATGCAAGAGGGAGGATCCTTAGTTAAACACATCGATGAGTTTATGGATGTTATAGACTCATTGACTGCGTTGGAGATTACGTTTGATGATGAGGTTCATGCGTGCTTGTTGCTAGCGTCTTTACCAGGAAGTTGGAGCGGGACGGTGGCAGCGATAAATGCTTCAGCAGGTAAAAACAAATTGAAGTATGATGATGTTAAAGACTTTCTCTTGGGCGAGGAAAATCGCATGAAGAAGTTGGGGACATCGACTGCTTCGGGATCGGCCTTAGCTACTACTAGCAGGGGAAGGTCGGGTGCTAGCAAACAAGGGAGAACTAAATCTAGGGAGAACGTGGTGGGTGGTAAGGTCAAGGCCGTGGAGATCAGAGACAAACCAAGGGTTGCAAAGGGATCAGTTAAGTGCTATCATTGTAAGGAGTTGGGACACTACAAGAAGGATTGTCCCAATCGTGGGGGCAATTCGTGTTGGTATAATGCCCTAGGCTTTAGTTATGTTTAATTGAAAAAACCGTTATGTATCATCTTTATCGTTTAAGTTTATTATTTGATTATTATATAGTTTGCATATTTATTGTAATAATCTCCGTCCCTGATTATTAAGAGAATAATTAGTATAATTGTCAATGGATAATCATATGATGATTATATGCATAGAGATGCACATTGAAATTATGGGTACTTGTTAGAGAAACAAGTAGTGGACTTGACCGTATGAGATTTATGTCATGGTCGAATGTCATAATTAAATCTCATATGGTCACTTCATTTAGTCCACTAGACACGAGATTATCATGACCTTACATATGATGAAAGTCATGTTTGATTTTAGTCAAACGATATCTTAACACGATATTTATAAAGGCTATCTTTGGCATGATCGGATTCATGATGGGAAGGATGATAAGTCAAGATGGAATTTGTCCCTCGAAAGAGAGATGTTTTGCTTGGGCCCCTCGATGAGTGATAATGATGAAAAGTGTGTGGCCACACCCCAATGGGATTGGATTATCATTATACTCAAGATCGAGTAAGCATTGAACAAATACAAGTTGACGTGGACCATGACTTGTGTTCAATATAACATCTTGAGACAAAGGGAGAAATGGAAGTGCACCATTGGAAACGTGAACTCTTACGTTATATTATTTGGGTAGACATAATGGCTTGCTAGAGTCCGCTTATGTCTTATGAGAGTCGATATGATCGAACTCATTGCCAACATAATATAATCCTATTGGGTCACACACAACTAGAATGAATTGGTTAAACCAAAGGAAGAATGATTGAAAGTTCTGCGTATGGCAACGTTTGTCACGCGACATAACTAGCCATGGCAACTTAGCGTTTGTCACGCGACATAACTAGCCGTATGGCAATGTTTGTCACGCGCGACATAACTAGCCGCGAGAGGCGATTTACACTTGTTTCCTAATTTGATTAGGGCACAAACTCTAAATACTAAAGTAGTATAAATATGAGTACGTAAACTTGGCCGAAATAGAGCCGAATTTCAAGAAAGAAAATCACCAAAAAGGTTTCTCAATATTCTTCCATAGGTTTAAGAATCTAGCAATTCACAAGAACTGTTCTTGGTTCATTCTAACGTGTGGATACTACTAGAGGGTCTTCGCTCGTACGACGATTAAGGCCTAGAGTTCTATTGTTCAAATCAATATGAAGATTCAAAAGGTTTTGAAGATCGAAAATTGTGATTCAAAATCACACCAATAAATTGTTCGATAGCTCAAGACCGGAAAGCAATTAAGGTTGGTAAATTCTATCTCATATGAATTCAATTTAATCGTATAGAACGGATCTTAGGGCTTGGGTTTTGTGTTAATTTTATGCTTAATTCCGCTGCGCATGGATCCATAAAACCAAACAGTGGTATCAGAGCCCCGTTCGTATGATTATTTTTGAATTAACATGCTAGAATCAGGATATAAATCGTTTATATGCTTATTGCATGTTTTGTATGCGATAGTATGTTTATTGTTTATGTGAAACAATGTGAAAATCATCTTCTGATTATGCTGAATTAAATCTGTAAAAGCTGTTTACTTGATTTGATTGCTTTATGATTGGAATTGATTAAAATTCAGAAGAACTGCCAGACTGGCTACTTTTGTCACGCGACATAGTTAGCCACGAGTGAAAATCTGGTAGTTGGGCAAGGTGTGTCACGCGACATACTTTGCCAACTGGCTGATTATGTCACGCGACATACTTAGCCAATCTGGGCAGAATCAGTTTGATAATTTTTATGCTAATCTGTGATTATGTTGATAATCTGAGATGTTTTATGTCTTAATCTGGATGCTATAAATTTCTGGAAATAAAATTTATAGGGCTATGCTAGATTAATTCATTGTTTATGATGCATGCTTAATTAATTTAAATATGTTTTTATTAATTGTTGCGATGCATGAATTATTTGTTCTTAAGTGTTAAGAATTTTATTAGATGTTTAGTTGAAACATTGAATTGTGATTTCCTAAATGTTTAGTTGAAACATTAAATTTTGATTTTCTGATTTTTTATGAGAAACAAGTCAGTTTATGCAAAATTTGAAGGAATTTGATTGTTTATGAGAAACAAGTCAGTTTTCGAGTCTGATTGTTTATGAGAAACAAGTCAGTATACAAAGTATTGATTATGTTGCATTCAAATTGGTATTCTAAGTTGTGCATGTCTAGGAGAGTTCTGTCGAAAGAAAATTTGGTACTTAAGCAGTCCTTGTGGCTCACCTATTTTCTTGGAAACTTACCTGGTGCACAGTTATGATTATCTTTGTTGATATGCTTATAATCTACTTTAGATAACCTTCATTTAACTTTTAAGTTCTTTATGCCAATTCATGATTAAAACACTTGAGACCACTCAGATAGTTTTTGGTGGGCTTGCCATAGCAAGGTGCTTTGATTCTATTCCGTTTGCGAGCAAGATGAGGAAATGGTGGTTCCTATACGTTTAAAGTGGATGATCTTAATTGGGTTATCAAAATGGTTTTGGACCCAAGGCACAAGATGAGATTAAAATATGCTTAGACATATGATGTCTTAAATAGATCTCATAAAAGATCTAAGAGTCATATACAATATGATTGATGTTTTCTACCTAATTAGTTTAATCTTGAGCGGTGCGCCATAGCGTACTTGAGATTAAATTAAAGTTGAATCTTAGCCCATTAAATGCATATTATGCTTATTTGCATTGAAAGGTGTATGATTTAGTGGGAGTATTTGTAAAATACATTATTTGCTCTTAAATGATAAATGTGTTGATATTGATATGTGTTCATATAATTTGTATATTTTGTTATAGAAATAGCATTACATAATGATAATTGCGATTCGTCCTTATGAAGGACAAAGTTCGAAAGGAACAATACATAATGTGTACGTTCTTGACGAATTCGTTCCTACTGAACCCATTGCAAATGTTGCAAAGGGCAAATAAGGAAGCAACATTAAAAGCATATTGATGATTCTGACAATATTGCTTGTCTTGTATTTGCCACCATGTTTAAAGGCTCTTATGAAGAACCTTGAACACATGGAAACTGCTTTTGTTCTAGCACAATGCAAAAAGGAAATGTTCCAAGTGCAAGCTAGGCAAAAGATATATGTTGTGGTGAAGGCTCTTAATTCATATGATGAAAGAAGGAGCAATCAGCAAATTGTGTTAATGGTTGACACAATAAAAGGGTTCATAAAGGAAGGAAAAGAAGGTAAAGCAAAAGTTGCTAAACCTAGGACAAATGTTGTCATAGCCGAAGAGGCTAAACCCAAAGTGTCTCAAAAGGATGCAGTTTGCTGTCATGACAATAAGATTGTTATTGGAAGCAAAGTTGCAAGGCTTATTAGGAAGGCCTAAAAGGTGAAAAAGGGCAATATGATTGCTACTACTTCAAGTATCTATATGATAGATATTTTCCTTTCGACTTCTTGTTCTTGGGTATATGATACCGGATTGGATCCCACATTTGGATAAATGTGCAAGGAACAAAGAATAAAAAGCTACTCAAAGAAGGTAAGTTAAACCTATGTATAAGAATGGAGCAAGGGTTGCTACATTAGCCATAGGGACTTATGAAGTCACTTTACCTTGTGAAGTAGTACTTGTTTTGAACAAGTATGACTACGTTCCGAATTTGAGTAGGAGTATTATTTTCGTTTCTTAAATGGATGATGAAGGATATAATTTTCTTATTTTCAATAAGAAGTTTTATATTTATTTAATGATATGCCTTATTGTATTGCATATGTCATTGAATGGTCTTCATATCCTTGAAGATGAGAAACAAAATAATGTTGAAGATATCTATAATATAAATGGAAATCTAAACCGAACAATATGAACAACGCGTTCATATGGCATTGCTTAGATTGGTCAGATAAATAAGAAACATATATCTAAACTCCATTAACATGGACTTTTAGACTCATATGACCATGAATCATTTGAGGAATGTGGATCTTATTTATTGGGAGTATTGACCAAACCACCCTACACTAAGAGTAGTGGGAGGGCTAGTGACTTATCGGTCATTATACATGAGATGTATGTGGACCATTGAGCAGCATTGCTAGGGGAGGATTTCGGCATTTCATCACATTTCACTAAAAGATTTATCTAGATATGACTATGTCTATCTGATGAAGTCCAAAGGTGAATCGTTTGAGATGTTTTGAACATTTCAAGATGAAGTGCAAAACAAACTTGGCAAAACTATTAAATACTTCGATTAGATCGATGTGATTGAATATTTGAGCCAAGAGTTTGACAATCATCTCAAAACTATGAAATCGTTTCAAAGATGACTCCACCCGGAATACCACATTGTATGGGGTGTCTGAAAGGAGGAATTGAACCTTGTAGGACATGGTTCGTTCGATGATGTGTCAATTAGACTTTCCTATTTCTTATTTCCTTTTGAGGATATGCATTAGAAATAATGTGGTTACACTGAATTGAGTCCTTACTAAATCGGTTCCTAAGGCCCCACATGAGATGTGGCATGGAAGAAAACTTAGTTTGTCTTTCATGAAGATTTGGGGTTGCGAATCTTATGTAAAGAGACTTGTCTCTTATAAGTTAGCACCAAATCTGACTAGGTTATTTTCGAAAATTAATCTTACAACCACAAAGAGAACAAAATGTTTGTTGCTCTATGCGATTTGTTTCTTGAGAAATAGTTTCTCAATAAAGAATCTAGTGGGAGTAAAATTAATCTTGAAAAGAGTTCAAGAACCTGAAAATGACATGGAACCAAGAGTAGAGACGTAACCAAGTTCACAAAGGAGTTGTGGAACCGGTTCAAGATGCACAAGTCCATCGTAGATCGGATAGGTTACAATCCGAACCAAGAAATATTGATTTGTCATTTCGGAAAGTAATAAGATGGAAGTCATTGAGAATGACGATCCTACTTCCTATCTTGAGGCGATGTCCACTCCTAATTTGGATAAATGGTTAAGAACCATGGAATCCGAATTACAATCCATGTTTGACAATCAAGTTTGGAACTTGATTGGGCTACCTGAAGGTGTAAAAACTAAAGGATGCAAGTAGGTCTTCAAAGACCGACATGGATGCGAAGGTGTATACTTTCATGACTAAGGATTGTAACAAAGGGATTTAGGTAAATTCATAGTATTGACTATGTTGAAACCTTTTTCGCCAGTTACAATGTTGAAGTCTGTTAGAAATTTCAATTGCCATTATTACATATTGTGACTATGTGATATGACAGATGGATGTCAAACGACTTTCTTTAAATGGAAAGATTATTAAGGATGTGTATAGTACACAACCCGAATAGTTTTTCGATCCAAGAAACTCTAATAAAGTATGCATGTTGCAAAGATCCATGAGATGGGTTGAAGCAAGCTTCAAGGAATTGGAATCTTCGTTTTGATGAATTGGTCAAAGAGTTTGACTTCATCAAAGAACAAAGATGAACCTTGTGTATGTATGAAATTCAGTGGGAGCGTAGTATTATTTCTATTGTTTTATTACAATGATATCTTACTCATTGGAAAAACAAGTTCCGACACTTAAGACTGTTAAGTCTTGGTCAAGGAAAGGTTTCTCAATGAAAGATATGGGTGAAGCCGCTTACATCCTTGGCATCAAGATCTATAGAGATGGATCTAGAAGGATAAATTGGTTTGAGTCAAAATTTTCACATTGATAAGGTTCTTAGAAGAGTCTAAGAAAGGTAACTTGTCAATGGATCATGGTACTTCTCTTAGCAATACTCATTGTCTTATGACAACTGATGAGCAAAAGGGAAATGAATGAAGTTCCATATGCTTTGGCATTTGGATCTGTCATGTATGCCATGATTTGTACTAGACCCGGCGTCTCATATGCTCTAAGAATGATGAGTCGATACCAATCTGATCCTGATGTAAACCATTGGATGGCAGTCAAGATGATCCTTAAGTACTTAAGAAGAACTAAGGATACGTTCTTGGTATTTGAAAGATTGGAAGTTAATCTTGTTGTAAGGGTTACATAGATGCTAGCTTTCAAACTAACAAAGTTATTTTAAAATCGCAATTAGGATTTGTGTTTATGCTTATTAGAGGTGCAGTTTTGATTGGAAGATTTCCAAGCAGAAATTGTAGCCGATTCTACTACTAAAGCCGAATTTTAGCAACATATGATGTGGCTAAAAGAGGCAGTTTGGATCAAAAGTTCATTAGTGTTTTGGAAATGTTCCAAGTATTACTAATCAGTGAAACTTTTGTTATGACAATAGTGGTGCCATTTGTGCAAACAATGGAACCAAGGTCACAACAGCAATCCAAACACTCACTTAGACGTTCTTCGAGGAATTCATAAAGAATGAGAAGACGTTAAAATATACAAAGTATCAACCGATGATGACACAAGGGATTCACTTACAAAGACCCTCGCACAGGCGGAAGCATGATGGTAATGTTAGATCCATGAGTATTCGATACATAAATGGAGCCTAGTGCAAGTGGGAGACTGTTGGTATAATGCCCTAGGCTTTAGTTATGTTTAACTGAAAAAACCGTTATGTATCATCTTTATCGTTTAAGTTTATTATTTGATTATTATATAGTTTGCATATTTATTGTAATAATCTCCGTCCCTGATTATTAAGAGAATAATTAGTATAATTGTCAATGGATAATCATATGATGATTATATGCATAGAGATGCACATTGAAATTATGGGTACTTGTTAGAGAACAAGTGACTGGACTTGACCCGTATGAGATTTATGTCATGGTCAAATGTCATAATTAAATCTCATATGGTCACTTCATTTAGTCGGTAGACCTGAGATTATCATGACCTTACATATGATGAAAGTCATGTTTGATTTTAGTCAAACGATATCTTAACACGATATTTATAAAGGCTATCTTTGGCTTGATCGGATTCATGATGGGAAGGATGATAAGTCAAGATGGAATTTGTCCCTCGAAAGAGAGATGTTTTGATTGGGCCCCTCGATGAGTGATAATGATAAAAAGTGTGTGGCCACACCCCAATGGAATTGGATTATCATTATACTCAAGATCGAGAAAGCATTGAACAAATACAAGTTGACGTGGACCATGACTTGTGTTCAATATAACATCTTGAGACAAAGGGAGAAATGGAAGTGCACCATTGGAAACGTGAACTCTTACGTTATATTATTTGGGTAGACATAATGGCTTGCTAGAGTCCGCTTATGTCTTATGAGAGTCGATATGATCGAACTCATTGCCAACATAATATAATCCTATTGGGTCACACACAACTAGAATGAATTGGTTAAACCAAAGGAAGAATGATTGAAAGTTCCTGCATATGGCAACGTTTGTCACGCGACATAACTAGCCACATGGCAACGTTTGTCACGCAACATAACTAGCCACATGGCAACGTTTGTCACGCGACATAACTAGCCACAGAGTCGGTTTACACTTGTTTCCTAATTTGATTAGGGCACAAACTCTAAATACTAAAGTAGTATAAATATGAGTCTGTAAACAGCCGAAATAGAGCCGAATTTCAAGAAAGAAAATCACCAAAAAGGTTTCTCAATATTCTTCCATAGGTTTAAGAATCTAGCAATTCACAAGAAGTGTTCTTGGTTCATTCTAACGTGTGGATACTACTAGAGGGTCTTCGCTCGTACGACGATTAAGGCCTAGAGTTCTATTGTTCAAATCAATATGAAGATTCAAAAGGTTTTGAAGATCGAAGATTGTGATTCAAAATCACACCAATAAATTGTTCGATAGCTCAAGACCGGAAAGCAATTAAGGTTGGTAAATTCTATCTCATAGGAATTCAATTTAATCGTATAGAACGGATCTCAGGGCTTGGGTTTTGTGTTAATTTTATGCTCAATTCCGCTGCGCATGGATCCATAAAACCAAACAATTCGGTGAATGTGATAGTCGAAGGTGATGATGTCACGACCCGAAACCTAGGCACCATTTTACTCACGTGTTGGGCACGTGGAGCGGGGCCGTTGCATTTTATTGGTTGCATTTCATAATAAGTGGGATTTTTATATGTTAGTTTTAACATTTTAATAAATTATTTGACATCTTAGTTATGTTAATAAACTGTGTGATGTTTTAAGTGTGTTAATAAATTAATTTTAATTACGTAATGTCTAAATGAAATAAATAGAAATTTTGTAGTAAAGTTTTAATATTAGAAAATTAAATAAAAAGGCTTTACAAAAAGTTGAGGGCCTAGGTGTCAAAAGTGAAGTTTAAGGTAGTACTTGAATTAACTCATACTTGGAGGGCTTAAATGGAAAATTCCTTTTATAAATATCTCACCTCTTTCAAATACCCTTCCATTTTTTTCCTCCAAGCTTCCAGAGAAAGAGGGAACCTGCGAGAGAGAGTGAGGTCGAGAGAGAAAGAAAATAAATACTTCCTCCGTTTCAAAATATTTTTCAAAAATTCTCAAAAATCAACCGTTACTCCGATTTGCGATCCGACTGCGGCGGAGCGGTCAGGAAGCCGAGGAGAAGATTTAGAGCCGATCAGATCGTCATTTTATTTCGGCATATTTTTAAGTAAGTTATTATGATTCCTTTCGATTAATTGTTCATACTACGAGAAATGATGATATTACGTGTTCTAAATGATATTTGGTATTATGGGATCATATTATTTGACTTTTGGTAAATTTCGGAATTTATTTGGGTTGTAATAAGAAAATAAAAGCAATATGGATTGTTGAATGAGTATATTAGGATTTTGTAAAATATGAGAAATAAATGAATTTTGGGTGATTTTTACATGATTATTTGGGTTTTGGAAGAAGTAGGGTAAGGGTGATAATATGGCTGGGTTTCATTGGAAGGGTGGTGTAAAATGGTTATAGGGCGTGGAGAAAGTAGGTGGTAATGTTTGGGTTCTTATAAGGAAGTTGGCTAAAAGGTGAGGATGAGATTATATTTGTTATATAATGTTATTACTAGCACTTAATTGATTATTGGTAGACTTAAAAATTTGATTGGTTTTGGAATGATGAGGAAAAAAATGAGTAGGAAATGAGTATAGTGGTTGATATATGGCTTGAAGGGAATATTGTTGTGTGGCTTGTAATAAGTATGAAAATAAGGGAAAGTTTGAATTAATTCCGTGGCTTTGGAGAATGAAAAGAAAATGGGTTTGGATGGAATCACTTGATATTATGGGTTATAGATGAGTTCGCAAGAGGTTGGAACATTCATTTGGGAAGAGTGAAATAGAAAGAGAAAAGGGTTGGGATGAAATGAAATACTTTGAAGTCATGGCATTAGGAATTGGGTTGAATAATCAAGGAAAAGGGTAAGGAAATAGTTTGATTGGGCATGGTGTATATGTTCTATGGCATGGGTTGAAGGTAGTTGGAGGACAAAATGGTATATGGACTGGTTTTGGTTGTTGGCATAGCTTGGTGAATTGGAAAATTGGCTTTTGTTTGGGACTGTTGCTGGTGTGCTGAATCTGATGTCTGATTTTGGCCTTGGCACGAGTCGTGCCAAGAGGCACGAGTCGTGCCCTTTTGCCACTCGTGACAACGAGTCGTGAACAATGGTCCAAGTCGTTCTGAGTAACATGGGGGAAAAAGGCACGAGTCGTGCCATATGGCACGAGTCATGCCCTGCATCAGAAATCCTGAATTAACTTTTAAATCTTAGAAACCTATTCACTTAGAACAAGATTGAACCCTCTTCAGCGTAGGATGAATTAGAATACTTTAGCTACATAATGAGGTCTCACGTAGTTAAATGAAATTGGGGAAGTAGTCTAAATATCGCGTTGAACCGGGTTGAAAGCCATTGTGGTTTGAGAGCCAAAGTTTATAGAAACTTGGTATTTGATTATGGAATTTGAAAAGGAAGTCGTGAAATGTGATATTGTGAACGCGTAGAGTACTTGTATGTTATTATACCCTACGTGATTACTTTGGAAATGGTTATATGTTAAAATGGTGCGTGAAATAATTGTTGCCCGACATCATTGGTTGGATCATGAGCATACATATTAGTTGTTAATTATGGTAATTCAATGGTGTATATATGACACTATTTGAAGATAAACATGAGTAATTGTACCATGTTTTATACTGTTCAACATGAGTAATTGTACCATGTTTTATACTGTTCAACATGAGTAATTGTACCATGTTTTATACTGTTCAACATGAGTAATTGTACCATGTTATATATATTGATATCCTATTGGGTGGATTTGACTTCAAGTAACTGTTATGTGCTTGAATGTGATTATGATTATGTTTAATATCAGCTGATATTTCGGGGGTATAATGGAATGCGACCACTTATGAGATGTTGTAACATAAGGTGCTCGGATTTCATTATACACATGTCCGTTTCCACCACCTTTGTGGCCATAGTTTGGGGCTCGGTTACTATGAATATGCCTAAGCGGTTCATAGGATGCGATACCTTACATGGTTCCCTGAAAAATGGGTCTTGTAAGGCGTGAATAGGCCTAAGCCGTTCACACATATAGAGGATGGTTTCCCATGAGGATGTATGCCCATACCCACGTATTACGACTTATTGTTCAGACGGGAAAAGGTAAGATCAGGTAACGTAATGTGTTTACTGTATTCCAAATATGATGTTGAACAACTTGTTTACGTGTTGCATCTTATTTGGCATCTTGCTTCATGCATAATAGCTTACTGAGATTTTTCTCACCCCTTCTCCCTTTAATTTTTTTAGTTCCAGTAGAGACGGGTAGACCCAGGGCCAGGTGAGGCGGAAGGAGTTTGGACCGTCCTCTGGGTTGTCAGGGTACGTTTAGTGTTTGGGAAGTTGGGAATAAGTGTGGTAATTATTAAATTGAGAAAAATAAATATGTATAACGTTTTATAAATATTTTCCTTGTAATGTTGTAAATTTAAACAAGTTATAGTTTGATTTCAAAAGTTTATATAACTTTTAAATTATTTAAAGGAAAAGTTTTTTTTTTGGGGTTGGTTTGGGGACCCTCCAGCTGGGGCACGAGTTTATAGGTCCCGGGTTAGGAGAGGTCCTCACAGTTGGTATCAGAGCTAAGGTTAGA
Source organism: Adenophora triphylla var. japonica (assembly GCA_022495995.1). NCBI lineage: Eukaryota > Viridiplantae > Streptophyta > Magnoliopsida > Asterales > Campanulaceae > Adenophora > Adenophora triphylla. Next base: position 178,668 of record JAFEMH010003690.1, read on the forward strand.
AGTCAAGGGTAGAAGTCTAGTCTAAGGGGGAGTGTGTGATACCTGACGACGAGTGTTTAGTGCAAGAATTTGTTCAATGGCAGAAAATAGTAATGACCCCAAAAGATTAAGAAAACGTGAGTAATATGGAGAGATAGATTCCTCCGCTGTCATTAGAACTATATTACCTGTCTCATGAGTAGGGGTAATACTTGTATGATTCCCTGTTCACCTCATTATTATGTTGCATTGTATTTCTGCTTTTATTTGCATAATTTGCCTCAGAGTTGCATTATGTGCTGGAGGTGTCTACTCCTATAGGAGAGTACCTCGAATCTTCCTTGATTAGCATGGTAGTCGTGATTAGGTGGCATGTATTGCCAATGGATGTGGTAGATATACCAATCCGTGATTTATTGTTATACTTGACCGGATTTGGTTAAGTAGTTGTTGTGTGTTGGGAGGACTGTCGCAAGAAGCGAATCTCCTTATCTATGGTGGAATTTCCTCTGTGTTTGGTTGAGGCGGATAAGTTAGTAACTGATATTTATGTCATATATGCACTAAATGTCAATAAGTATAGTTTAAATAATATGAGGTTTAAATGGGATTATGTATTAGAAGTGAGTAAAAGCCACTAGGAATATCTTATGTATTGTTGGTAAATGAATTGGTAAAGTGATTTCATCAGAATAGTTCAAGCCGCCAGTTAGGGCGATAGCATTCCATATTGATCTAATGTCAGGGTTGTTGCCCATATCCAAAACACCTTATAGAAGGGCATTGGTTGTGTTGTAAATATGATGTGTAGAGGTTAAAACCCGAGTTTGATATATTTGTGGTAATCTTGATGGATGCTATCCTTGTTTATTTGGAGTTATGAAAAGATTATGAAATCATGTGCAAGTAATGTTATCTGACGTCGTGAGAATCAAATTGTTTGTGAAATTCAGCAAGAGTGATTTTGGTTCAAGAAGATGGTAATCTGGGGTCCTGTAGTTCACGCGGGATATTATTATTACCTTTTCGAAGATTGAAACCTTGATCAAATGGAACAACTTTCGACAGAGTTAGAACTCCATTGTTTTCTTAGTTTGACAGGCTGTTACCAAAATTATTGATAGATTTCCTAGAATTGTAACACCAGTGATCCAATTAATTTCGAGGGAAGTATCATTTATGTGAAATGTTAAAGGTGAAATCAGTTCTACAGAATTGAAGAATGAATTGACTGCAGTCTCGATCGTTATCTTAATTGATGGATGTGAGAATTTGTAATTGTTATGTACGTGTCAAACGGAAGGTTTTGGGTTGTGTTCTTATACAGAATGGGGAAAGCGGTAGCTTATGCTTCGAGGGAATCAGAGTGGCGCAGCGGAAGCATGGAATGGATTACAACTATTTTGCGTTTCCTAAGTGGAAATATCCTTTGCATGAAGTTAAAATTTGAGATTTGTACAAATCATCAGAGTCAAAGTATTATGTATCAAGGGGATTGAACAACATGGGAGAAATTGTTGGAGTTATTAAAAGACTTATTTGCGTTATTGCATGCCATCCGAGAAGGCTGCTGAGGTTGCAGACGCGATTCTCCGGAAGGACTTTCTTATCAACATTGCCATCCTGCGAATTACGAGATGAGATATTAATTGCGAATGTTCGAGCTACCCTATCCGGTATGAAGATTCTATGGAAGTTCAACAAATGATTCAAAATTGAGGGAATTATCTGACCATTTCAAGATGGAAGGATTGAAGATATTGTATTGAAGACTGATGGAATATTAACCTTCAACGACAGAAGTGGTGTATTATATTCACAAGAGAATAAGAGATCTATTTTTAGAGGAAGACCATAAATCAAGACTTGCGATGAATTCAAGACATTTGAAGCTGTATCAAGAATTGAGAACAGATTAGAAGAATGAGGATGAGAAGACATTGTGATGGATTTATTATCGGGACTACCTTCGACATCAAAGGAAATGGACGCCTTCGAGTAATAGTGGATACATTGATCAAAGTTGGCTCAGTTATACCAAGAGAATGAACTACTGAAGGGGAAAGTTAACATAATGTTATGGGCAAGGAAATTGGTCGATTCTACGGAGTATTAATCAGATCGAGATTCGAGATTCGAGATTCATATTGCGGTTGTGGAAGACTGAGTGCGAGACTTTGGGTTCCAGATGTGTTCAGTTTTACGTACATTTTCCGATGGACTGGTCAGACAGAGAGAACCATCCAGACTCTCGAGAATGTGTTATGGGGGCATTCGATGGATTTTCATTTATTTTGAGAAGTTCGTGTAACCCTAGTTGAAGTGCGTATATCATCAGTGATCAGTCCAGTGTTGAAGTGACGCCGTATGAAGCATTGCATGGGAGGAAGAGTTTTCATGATCCTTTCCCTTATATTGAGTTTTTCAACCGAGATTATTCTTGTTGATGTGACTTATGTGAAAGAGCCATTGAGTGGTAGTAGAATCAAATTCGGGAATGGAAATCTAGAGTATTCGGGTTGTGTAAATTTGGGGAATAATCATAGTATTGAGAACCCCTTGGGTTTCGGGAATTCGAGAAGCGTGAGCGATATTTGTGATTATTTGAGTAGTAGGGTAAGTGTGTTAAAAAAAAAAATCGGGACGAATATTCTTTAAGGGGGAGTGAGTGTCACGACCCGAAACCTAGGCACCATTTTACTCACGTGTTGGGCACGTGGAGCGGGGCCGTTGCATTTTATTGGTTGCATTTCATAATAAGTGGGATTTTTATATGTTAGTTTTAACATTTTAATAAATTATTTGACATCTTAGTTATGTTAATAAACTGTGTGATGTTTTAAGTGTGTTAATAAATTAATTTTAATTACGTAATGTCTAAATGAAATAAATAGAAATTTTGTAGTAAAGTTTTAATATTAGAAAATTAAATAAAAAGGCTTTACAAAAAGTTGAGGGCCTAGGTGTCAAAAGTGAAGTTTAAGGTAGTACTTGAATTAACTCATACTTGGAGGGCTTAAATGGAAAATTCCTTTTATAAATATCTCACCTCTTTCAAATACCCTTCCATTTTTTTCCTCCAAGCTTCCAGAGAAAGAGGAACCTGCGAGAGAGAGAGTGAGGTCGAGTGAGAAAGAAAATAAATACTTCCTCCGTTTCAAAATATTTTCCAAAAATTCTCAAAAATCAACCGTTACTCCGATTTGCGATCCGACTGCGGCGGAGCGATCAGGAAGCCGAGGAGAAGATTTAGAGCTGATCAGATCGTCATTTTATTTCGGCATATTTTTAAGTAAGTTATTATGATTCCTTTCGATTAATTGTTCATACTACGAGAAATGATGATATTACGTGTTCTAAATGATATTTGGTATTATGGGATCATATTATTTGACTTTTGGTAAATTTCGAAATTTATTTGGGTTGTAATAAGAAAATAAAAGCAATATGGATTGTTGAATGAGTATATTAGGATTTTGTAAAATATGAGAAATAAATGAATTTTGGGTGATTTTTACATGATTATTTGGGTTTTGGAAGAAGTAGGGTAAGGGTGATAATATGGCTGGGTTTCATTGGAAGGGTGGTGTAAAATGGTTATAGGGCGTGGAGAAAGTAGGTGGTAATGTTTGGGTTCTTATAAGGAAGTTGGCTAAAAGGTGAGGATGGGATTATATTTGTTATATAATGTTATTACTAGCACTTAATTGATTATTGGTAGACTTAAAAATTTGATTGGTTTTGGAATGATGAGGAAAAAAATGAGTAGGAAATGAGTATAGTGGTTGATATATGGCTTGAAGGGAATATTGTTGTGTGGCTTGTAATAAGTATGAAAATAAGGGAAAGTTTGAATTAATTCCTTGGCTTTGGAGAATGAAAAGAAAATGGGTTTGGATGGAATCACTTGATATTATGGGTTATAGATGAGTTCGCAAGAGGTTGGAACATTCATTTGGGAAGAGTGAAATAGAAAGAGAAAAGGGTTGGGATGAAATGAAATACTTTGAAGTCATGGCATTAGGAATTGGGTTGAATAATCATGGAAAAGGGTAAGGAAATAGTTTGATTGGGCATGGTGTATATGTTCTATGGCATGGGTTGAAGGTAGTTGGAGGACAAAATGGTATATGGACTGGTTTTGGTTGTTGGCATAGCTTGGTGAATTGGAAAATTGGCTTTTGTTTGGGACTGTTGCTGGTGTGCTGAATCTGATGTCTGATTTTGGCCTTGGCACGAGTCGTGCCCTTTTGCCACTCGTGACAACGAGTCGTGAGCGAACAATGGTCCCAGTCTACGAGTAACATGGGGGAAAAAGGCACGAGTCGTGCCATATGGCACGAGTCATGCCCTGCATCAGAAATCCTGAATTAACTTTTAAATCTTAGAAACCTATTCACTTAGAACAAGATTGAACCCTCTTCAGCGTAGGATGAATTAGAATACTTTAGCTACATAATGAGGTCTCACGTAGTTAAATGAAATTGGGGAAGTAGTCTAAATATCGCGTTGAACCGGGTTGAAAGCCATTGTGGTTTGAGAGCCAAAGTTTATAGAAACTTGGTATTTGATTATGGAATTTGAAAAGGAAGTCGTGAAATGTGATATTGTGAACGCGTAGAGTACTTGTATGTTATTATACCCTACGTGATTACTTTAGAAATGGTTATATGTTAAAATGGTGCGTGAAATAATTGTTGCCCGACATCATTGGTTGGATCATGAGCATACATATTAGTTGTTAATTATGGTAATTCAATGGTGTATTTATATGTGACACTATTTGAAGATAAACATGAGTAATTGTACCATGTTTTATACTGTTCAACATGAGTAATTGTACCATGTTTTATACTGTTCAACATGAGTAATTGTACCATGTTATATATATTGATATCCTATTGGGTGGATTTGACTTCAAGTAACTGTTATGTGCTTGAATGTGATTATGATTATGTTTAATATCAGCTGATATTTCGGGGGTATAATGGAATGCGACCACTTATGAGATGTTGTAACATAAGGTGCTCAGATTTCATTATATCTGTGTCCGTTTCCACCCCACTGTGGCCACAGTTTGGGGCTCAGTTACTATGAATATGCCTAAGCAGTTCATAGGATACTGATACCTTACATGGTTCCCTGAAAAATGGGTCTTGTAAGGCGTGAATAGGCCTAAGCCGTTCACACATATAGAGGATGGGTTCCCATGAGGATGTATGCCCATACCCACGTATTACGACTTATTGTTCAGACGGGAAAAGGTAAGATCAGGTAACGTAATGTGTTTACTGTATTCCAAATATGATGTTGAACAACTTGTTTACGTGTTGCATATTATTTGGCATCTTGCTTCATGCATAATAGCTTACTGAGATTTTTCTCACCCCTTCTCCCTTTAATTTTTTTAGTTCCAGCTGAGACAGGTAGACCAGACCGGTGAGGCCGGAAGGGAGTTTGGACCGTCCTCTGGGTTGTCAGGGTACGTTTAGTGTTTGGGAAGTTGGGAATAAGTGTGGTTATTATTAAATTGAGAAAAATAAATATGTATAACGTTTTATAAATATTTTTCTTGTAATGTTGTAAATTTAAACAGGTTATAGTTTGATTTCAAAAGTTTATATAACTTTTAAATTATTTAAAGGAAAAGTTTTTTTTTTGGGGTTGGTTTGGGGACCCTCCAGCTGGGGCACGAGTTTATAGGTCCCGGGTTAGGAGAGGTCCTCACAGATGATGTACTGGTTCTGAGTGTTAGTATTGCACTAGAATCATGGGTGCTGGATTCGGGGGCATCATTCCACTCTTGCGGGCATGCAGAAGAGATGGAAAATTATACTTCTGGTGATTTCGGTAAGGTCTATCTGGCGGATGGCGAGCCTTTGGAAATCAAGGGGAAGGGGGATGTCAGAATAGGAGCATCGGACAGGAAGGTCTTACATCTGAACGGGGTCAGGCACATTCCGGGTTTGAAAAAGAACCTATTATCGGGGGGCAGTTGGACGAAGAAGGTTACAAGGTAACATTCGGCTGCAGGAACTGGGTTATTACCAAGGAGGATTGTGAGATCGCTCGGGGTAATAAGGAGGGGACATTGTATTTGGCGAATAACACCAAGGATAGTATCGCGGCCGCATCGCCCAAGGGTGATACCGATTTGTGGCACTCGTCGATTGGGTCACATGAGTGAGACGGGGATGAAAGTACTTTGTTCAAAGGGACTACTACCGGGTTTGAAGACAGTCAACGTGGGGATCTGCGAAGATTGTGTGTTTGGCAAACAGGGGAGAAATAATTTCTCGAGGACGGGTAGGGCTTTGAGGGAAGCAAAGTTAGAACTGATCCACACGGACTTGTGGGGACCATCTCCGGTAACTTCTCTGGGTGGTGCGTCATATTACATGACCTTTATTGATGATTCAACAAGGAAGGTCTGGGTCTACTTCTTAAAGGGGAAAGATGAAGCTTTCGAGGTATTCAAGAAGTGGAGGGCCTTGGTGGAGAATCAGACGAGACTTAAGCTTAAGTGCTTAAGATCAGATAATGGTGGGGAGTATGAGCTCGGTGAGTTTAGGGAATATTGTGCAGCGAATGGTATTCGCATGGAGAAGACTCCAAAGCGCACACCACAACTCAATGGGATTGCAGAGAGGATGAACAGGACATCAACGAGCGGGCAAGAAGTATGAGATTGAAGTGTGGACTTCCGAAGATGTTCTCGGGGCATATGCAGCTTGACACGGCGGCTTTCTTGATCAATAGGGACCATCGGTACCATTGGGAATGGAATTCCGCAGGAAGCATGGAGTGGCAAGGTGTAAATCTGTCCTTTCTTCGCATATTTGGTCGCGTTTCATATGTTCATATTGATTCTGGCCGATAGAACTAAGTTAGATGCAAAATCTGTAAAATGTACGTTTATCGGGTAATGGCGGGGATGACTGGTATAAGTTTTGGGATGACCAAAACCATAAAATTATTCGTAGTCGAGATGTGGTATTCAATGAACATGTATTGTACAAGGACAGAAAGGGGGCATCTGATGATATTAGTTCAGAACCGGAGGTTGTAGAGGTGGATATTCCAGACTCGGGTGGGAGCAGAACGGTTCATGATGACCATGGTCGTGGGGTCACCGAAGATGAACCACATACTCCGGAACCGGATATTCCGCCGCGTAGATCCAGCGAGGTTGCGTGGATCGCCCCGAGTATACTCCTTCCAATTATTATTTGTTGTTGACAGATAGTGGGGAACCGGAATGTTATGCGGAGGCTGTTCGTAGTGCACTTTGTAATAAGTGAAAAACTGCGATGGACGATGAGATGGACTCATTGAAGGCCAACAAAACTTGGGAGTTGACTAGACTGCCTAAGGGGAAGAAGGCATTGCATAACAAGTGGGTTTACAGAATTAAGGAGGAAGCAAACGGCAGTAAACGTTACAAGGCAAGGTTGGTTGTAAAAGGGTTTCAGTAAAAGTATGGTATTGACTACACCGAGGTCTTCACATCTGTTGTGAAGATGACCACTATCAGAATGGTTCTGGGGATAGTAGTGGCAGATAACTTGTTGCTGGAACAGATGGATGTAAAGACGGCTTTTCTTCATGGGGATTTGGAGGAAGAAATTTACATGGTACAACCAGAGGGTTACTTGTCTAAGGATAGCAAGGAACTGGTTTGCAGATTGACTAAGAGCTTATATGGCCTTAAACAAGCTCCTAGGCAGTGGTACAGAAAGTTTGATGGATTCATGCACGATATTGATTTTATCATATGTGAGGCGGATCATTGTTGCCACTTCAAGAACACGGACAAGGGGTATATAATCTTGCTGTTATATGTGGATGACATGCTAATAGCGGGCTCTAGCAGTAGAGAGGTAAACAGATTGAAGGCTCAGTTGTCAGAACGGTTCGAGATGAAGGATTTGGGAGGCCAGAAAAATCTTGGGCATGCGGATTGACCGGGATAGGGAGTCGGGTAAGTTGGTTCTTTCACAAGCAGAATACACTGAGAAAGTCTTGGCAAGGTTTTGCATGGAAGAGGCGAAGCCAACAGGGACACCATTGGGTATGCACTTCATGCTATCCGAGAAGGACTCACCTATGGGCAAGGAGGAGCGTGACAAGATGGAGAGGACTCCATATGCTTCGACAGTGGGGAGTCTAATGTATGCAATGGTGTGTACAAGGCCGGACATTGCACATGCGGTGGGAGTAGTCAGCCGGTTCATGGGCAATCCAAGAAAGCAACATTGGGAAGCGGTTAAATGGATCCTGCGTTACTTAAAGGGTACTGCTGGTAAGGCTCTATGTTTCTCAAGCAAGGAGGTCATGTTAGCGGGTTATGTTGATGCGGATTTGGCATCAAGCGATCTAGACAAGAGGAGAAGTACTACGGGTTATGTTTTCACATTGGGTGATACGGCAATCTCCTAGGCTTCTAAATTGCAGAAGATCGTGGCTCGCCGACCGCAAGCGTAATATGTGGCAGTGACAGAGGCGAGTAAAGAGATGGTATGGTTGCAGAACTTCTTGGGTGAACTTGGGAAGACGCGAAGTGGTAACGCTCTCTACAATGACAGTCAGAGTGCAATACATTTGGCTAGGAATCCGGCGTTTCATTCTAGGACGAAGCACATTGAACCGAGGTTTCACTACATCAGGCATCTCTTGGAAGGGAAGATCTTAAGGCTGGAGAAGATATTGGGATCGGAGAACCCGACTGACATGTTGACAAAGGTTGTAAACATTGAGAAATTGAAGCTGTGCATAGCTTCAATTGAGCTTGGAGAATAGGAGAGGAGGATGGCACTACCATGATCGAGGTGAGCACTAGGAGGACACCAAGGATGAGTTGAAGAACGGATACGGGGCTTATATATGCGGTTGATCTCTAGGTGGGAGATTGTTGGGATAGAGGACCAACCGGGTTAGACTTCGGAGCAAAAAGGAAGAAAATCGTCGGAGCTACTGTCGTTCAGAGCGGCCGCGCTGGAGGACAGAATGAGGGTGCAGAATTAGCTGTCGTTCAGAGCGACCGCACAGGAGGCAAGGGCGGCCGCGCTCTTGACGGGAAGGAAAAATTCTGGGCCCAATTTTAGGCCAATTTTCGGGTTCCTTTTGTCCATCTAGGATTTGGTTGTATTCCTAGGCATATATTTAAGAAAAGTGCCGCTCCTAAACTCATTGTAACTTTATACAAACACATTATAGTGCAAGATCCTGGCTTGATAGTGCCTCCAGACGTAGCCAAACATATTGGTGAACTGGGTTAACAATTTATGTGTTCTTTCTATGCTTTGATTTCTTGTGCTTTGTTTGTATGCTCTTATTGTTCTTGTGGATTTGCTTGGACAGTGGAGGGCTATATTCACAACAAGTAACCGACTATATGTAACTTTTTTTTATATATGAAGTTATTTTTCCCTGTTACTATTGTTTACAATATTTTTTAAATATCAAGCTTACGCGGTTTCAAAATCCTGAATCCGCCCTGATGGTAGCTTCTGTACCGGCAAGTCGTCTATTATGTAATTTTACTATGGTATAAATAAATAAAACATTATATGACAATTTGGCAAATAAAAAATAAAAATTTATTGATCAATTAATTGAAATACTATTTATATTTTGAGGGGTTATTTATGTAAACATTCATAACTGTAAGGACCATTGATTACTGATATAATTAGTCAACAAGTTGTACGTTTCATCGATCTGCTCTCGAACGCTTTCGCGCTCGAAAAATTGACGCTTTTATTCACCACCTCTGCAACTGAACAAATTCATCGAGATAAACCCTAATTTTTCCATCCTTTGCTTCTCATCGCATACCAGAACGAAATATCTTGCTCTGGTAATTCCAGTGTTCTTGATTCCGTGTTGTAAATTCCCTTATTCGTCCGAAAAACAAAACCCTAGCATTGACAATCTCAGATGGATGCGAAGGACATTCTGGGACTGCCCAAATCTTCATTGTCAACTCCACAAGAGAAGAAGTCGAGACCTCCCAAAGACTCTCAACGGAAACCAGATGGCATTTCTCGTGAGGTGTGTTTTATGTCCTTCGCTTTACATACTATGGTATTCTAGTTTTTGGTACTTCCGAAATTGCTTTGAATTCTGTGGAATTTTTGTTGAGTTATAATTATTGATTGAATGTGTGATCGAATTGTAGGTATACGCGCTTACAGGTGGTCTGGCACCTCTCATGCCTTCCGTAGATGTCAATCTTTTGAAAAAACGCCCTCCGGTTGAAAACGAGAAGGTTTTGTTGTCTCTGCAACCCTTATTTTTGTATCCATACATATCCCTGTTTGCATAAATCTTACGTGTTCTAATGCTTGGAACTTTGCTCTAGTAATTTAGTATCTGCTGAATCACTTATTCTTTAGGCATAAGGTCTCTTGAGACATTGTCAGGAACATTGATTTCTCTAAGGCTTTGAGGTTATTTGAATTCAGTTAAGCATGGATGATGCTTCTTGCAATGCATGACGATACAGAGCTCATTCATTTTATGAGAAGTGAGGCCATTGATGTAGCATCAGAGAGAATTTTTTGGACATGTTGGATGAGTATTTAAGTTGGCTCCAGTTATGGAGAATGTTATTTAAATCACTTGAAACTGGAGCCATGAATTTTCTGAGGGCGTGGTCTAGCCATCTCTCCATGAATGTATGTGAGTGTGTATGTGCAGTGAATGATTTGAGAATATTTTTTTGTCAATCAACCAAATTTATTTAAGGTTTTTGTATCGGAAGGGATATTGTACAGTTTTAAAAATGTGAGTGGATGCACAAAGATTCCCAAATAGGATAAAGATAGTAAATGTCATTTATAAACAGGTAGAGTTTAAGTTTGTGGAGAAACCGTGGTTCCCTCTAGCCCTTCGCTTCTTCCTTCAAGTGTACGAATGCATATGTGCATTAAATCTGCATTGAGCCATAAAATATGCTTCTAAAAGCTATAACAATTTATCTTTTGTTAGATGTATATTAATTTTTGTTGTTATCAGTGAAGCTTTTCTTATCTCACATTCACTTGAATTCTGATATATTTGTGCAAATAATTTAATTTAAAACTATGTGGGCTTGTAAACAGTATTGGTAATATGCTTTATTGACAAGCTTGAGACTTTCTCTCAGATTACATGGCAGTGGCTTTCTTTTACAAACTCTGCTCGCAAAGACAACTTGCAGCTTTATCATTGGGTATAATTGTTTACCATTCATATGTATACATACAGGAGTTGATAGTTGAAGGTTATGAAGAGAATGTTAAGCCTCTTAATTTTTGCAGGTCAGAGTTGTTAACGGAACTCCACCAACTGGTGACTATTCATTTGCAAAGTTTAACAAGGTACACATCTCTATGCTTCCATCACCATGCCGTTCTATGGACATTTATATGATAGCTAATGATGAAATAAGTTATTCTTTTTTTAGCTGAGACACTTTCCTATGTTTCCGGGAGCAGATATACATGACAGAAAGGGGCGAAATCCCCCATTCATTTTTAGGACTTTTCTTTTTTCAGTAGAAAGTACTCGTATTAAGAGAAGAGGTTATACTTTACACTAGGGCTGGCTGATTTGTCTTTATAAGCTTGCCTATCACAATATGTTTAAAATTTGCATGGATATTTCGTTTCATTATTATGTATAAATGTGGAATTGACTGAAGCTCGATTAAAATAGAAGTGCCTACCTTAAAAACTCCAAGCTTGACTTGGGCCCACTTGTTTACAGGCCTAGAGTACACACGTTGAAATTATGCTCCGTATTTTAGAAAACGATTTGAATTGTTCCCTTTAGATCGTCCATACTAGAAGTGTGTTTCCCCTTGAGGTTATATTCCTTGTTATTCCTCTCAATATGGTATTTCTTTTCACTCGTTAGTTTTTCATCACGTTGCAACAAATTGACAATGTTAGGAATCAGATTGACATGTTTTGAAACTCATGTTGGGGATTGCAAATGTGTGTTAAACACAGGCTACTAAATTGCAAAATTTCCATGTTTTATATGCAGTCAGTTGATGTGACCAAGTACACAGACGAAGAGTATGAAAAGTATCTTACTGATCCTGTAAGTGTCTTCTCAGGGTCTTTTTTTTTGTATCTTATTGTAACTTGATGCATTTGGTTTCTATGAGTTTTTTTTTTATGTGTTGTAAACACTTACTATTGTTTCTGCTTTTTTGTTTTGTTTTTCCTTTTCCTTATGGCTGGTCATTATCTATCATTTACCTTTGCTCAATATCTTGTCCCACCTGCACCACCTTAGTTTAGTTCTTTGGTTGTCTATTGGTAGTTGTAACATATCTTCCTGCTTCAAATATGAGAAGTCTGTGAACAGTTCTTCTCTCTTGCTAATTGATATAATTGGGCAAATGGTAATTCCATTTCTCTGTAGCGTGTTTGGAGCTCAGACCTTACCTTTTATAAATAATGTATATTAGATGTGGAGCAAGGAAGAGACTGATCAACTCTTTGATCTGTGTGAGCGGTTCGATCTCCGGTTTACTGTTATAGCAGATAGATTTCCATCGAATAGAACAGTGGAGGAACTGAAAAATCGGTATTATACTGGTAATTTCATTATTGATTCTTATTGTTGCTGATTTATTCTTCAATTGTAAATGCATTAGTCTATCATATTTGTTTGGTTTTGAAATTGTTGAATTTGATTCTTTAACTTCAACGCCCTCCCCCTTCTGCTCTCTCCTTTTTTTGTTGCTAATTTCCATCTGTTTCTGTAGCATCTCGTGCAATTTTACTTTCTAGGGCTCCATCTCCTGATGACGTTTCTGGACACCTCCTTGTCAAGGTTTTTAAGCATTTAAACTTGCAGCTTATTCATTCATTTGCTATTATGTATTTTTACTTTTCTTTTGAAAAGTCGCACGATCTAATTCAAAAAATTCACCCAATTGAGCTCACTTTGTATTGCTTTCTGGCCTACCGGAATTCAGATTATATGTTATATGGTTTTTGCCTTGATGTAGGAACCTTACAACATCTCCCAAGAGATTGAGCGTAAGCGGGCATTGTCCATGGTTCTTTCTCAAACGAAGCATCAAGAGCGCAGAGATGCCGAGGTGTGTAATCTTCCTCTTATCTCCCAGCAACCCAGGCTAATTTACAAGATCCCTTTTCCTTTTGCCTTGGTTGTCCTAAGCCTTTTGAAAAATATGAACTTTTTCTTATATCCGTGATTCGTTGACATTTACCTTCAGGTTCTTGCTGAGGCAAAGAAAATATCTGAGTCACGAATGGCTGCAAAGGCAAGTCTCATAAAACTATTTGGTTTATCTCACTGCTTTGTACTTTTAGTAATGTTCAGCTCGAAAATTTTCAACCTTATTTCGCCTGATTTTTCTCTCATGAGTCTGAGATAGGAAACAGTACTCTGATAGTCTGATCACAAGTATGGCTCTGCATCGTTCTGTTCTTTAGTGTTTTCACAGATTATCTATGCTATTTACAATGTCGTGGGCTGCTTGTAAAAAGGGTTTGTTAGCTTCTTATAATGTCTGTTTTGAGGTGCTTTTTTTCTAAAATCAAGGCGTTCTGTGCTTTGCTTCTGCTTGTCAGGCTGCTCAAGAACCTGAAATAGCAGTCACAGTAAATAATGGTCCGGAAGGCACTGAAAGGGCTGTTGCTTCTGTTAATGCTGCATCACCCTCATCCAGTGTCCAGCTACCTGTTCCTGGGGTTGTCCCAGTGGCAGACTATACCTCTACTGCAGCTTCTCTTCGCATGGTATATGTATGCTCTTTTTCAATTAAATGGTGCAGCTATTCATTTTGATTTGATTGCACTTTAGCTGGTTGTTCTATGCATTATAGCCGTTTCATCTGACAATAGAAGTCTGGATGCATGGTTTCTTACTGTCTAATGAAATTTTCAGCTGCGGGTTTACTTGAGAACATATGCACTTGATCAAATGGTGCAAGCTGCAAGCTCATCAGCCGGACTGCGGACGATCAAGCGCGTTGAGCAAACTTTACAAGATCTCGGGGTATGTTTCTTCTCTATACTAATGTGGGTGCACTCCCCTGTTTTATTAGTATAGCATGATTCAATTTGCATAGAAGTTATAATGTTGAGTCATCAAGTGCTGCTCTTTATTTTATTTTTTGTGAAAGGTCTAATGCAATTTATGCTCCCTTTTCCTTTTGACTTGTACATGTTCAGTTACCAGCTTGTGTGGCATATCTTGCCTGTCCAAGGACATTGTGAAAACTTCATATATCCCAACAATTTTATTGACACTTGGTGTCTCATACCCAAAGATTTATTCTTTTACCATCTGAAACAAGAATCTTTTTTTTTTCCATAACTTCTTTTCTTGTATGATATACTACGTTTTCATGTCTGTACATGTTAGTTTCCAGCTTAGAAGAAAAGGGGGGGGGGATATTTGGGGGTAATTCCACATATAAGGACATTGGAGCTGCTGTTTGATTGCTATTGTTTCTACTTTAACGATTACACAATAGGAATTCAGAACGTACTAAGCAATTCTTCTTTACAGGTTAATTTGAAACCAAAAGTTCCGACAAAAGCTGTTTGTGCGGAGCATCTGGAATTGAGAAAAGAAATACTGACCCTTCTGAATCTTCAGAAACAGGTATCCCTTTTATATACTTCCCCTTGTCCCAAAATAATAGTTTCGTCCTATTGATGCTTGGACTCTTTGGTTACCCCGCCAGACGACACTACTTGAATATGAGTGTCCCAAAATAATAGTTTAGAGTGAATGACACTTGATCATCACTTTTATAGTGAATAACACTCAATCATCGTTTTTATAGTGAACGACACTCGATCATCGTTTTATTAGTGAACGACACTTAATTATTTAGAAGATGGAACTTAATTATTTAGAAGATGGAAGTGATATTAATATGGCTGATTCATCGTTTTTAGAGTGAACGACGCTTAATCATCGTTTTATAGTGAACGACACTCAATCATCGTTTTATAGTGAACGACACTCAATCATCGTTTTTATAGTGAACAACTCAATCATCGTTTTTTATAGTGAACGACACTTTATTATTCAAAATACGGAAGTGATGTTTATATGGTTAATCATCGTTTTTATAGTGAACGACACTCGATCATCGTTTTTATAGTGAACGACACGCAATCATGGTTTTTATAGTGAACGACACTCAATCATGATTTTTGCAGTGAACGACACTCGATCATCGTTTTTATAGTGGACGACACTCGATCATCGTTTTTAGAGTGAACGACACTTAATATTTTAGAAGATGCAAGTGATATTAATATGGTTTGTGGTGGCCGGACCACCACATGGTGGTGGTTGGAATATGTGAGGGAGAGATAGTTCTCGCTAAAGAGATTTTTTTTGGATAAAATTTTAGTACCTTTGTGGATAGAAGATGGATTGCAACACGGATCACGATCTTTGTCGTTAGGAAGATGATGAATCTCTTTGATTATCAATGTACCACATGTAGGAGACATTAAAGATAACTTCACAATGTCACAATTCCCCCCTCAAAGAGAGAATGTGACAATGGTTATTCAAAGTATAGGGACATGATTTCAAGATCGAAACCACACTCTGATACCATGATAAAATAAGGAGCGCCCAAAATATATATTATGTATTATTTTCGTATTAAAGTTTAAATAAGCTAGAGTACTCATATTTATACTCTAATATATGAGTCCTAATTCTATTAGGATTCTAACAAATCGCTACTTATTCTAATAGTAAATATAATTCTAATTAAAAATACTTCTAACTAAGGTAACTTTCCTAAGTTGGCTTGATACCAACTTAGGTGACTAAATATTTTCTTTCCTCGAGAATATCTCTCAATATACTAACACAAGCATCATTGGCTAATCTATCATAGGTCCCAAATCCAAAGCACACTTATATTTTGTGATGTGCCTGTTTATTTTTCTTGGTACCAGAATTATTTACTTGTACTCTTTCCCTGAATGATTGTGAGTGTTTTCGTCTGAATGGAATCCAAGTTAGTATGTTAAACCTCAAAGAAATATTACTCGTTTGAAGCAGTACAGCCACCCTGACATTGAGTGATGGAAAAGTAAAAACTAAAAGGGGATCAAGAAATTTCCTTTAGTTTCTTTCTTCCGTTATTATTCCTGTCACTAACTTACATTTTTGTCATCAGTTGCAATACAAGGAGGCAGAAGGCTCATCTTATCGTGAAACTTCATTTCCTGAAACACCAGGCACGCCAAAGGTTAGTGAGATGTTCTTTGGAACGGGAAGATAGAAAACCGCCTTTTGTTTTATTGCTGCACATTTATCGTCCTATAGAAATTGTAATTAGCATGAAGTTATTTTATTAACAGCGTGGTGCGGATCAGGACCGACCATTTGTTCCGGACTCAGTAAGCTTTGGAGGTAACACTTGATTTATTGATGATCTTTTACATTGTCAATTTTGTCCTTATTGTTTACCTATCCAGTTTTGCGTTAATTTTCGTTTTAAAATTGCTCATGGGCCTTGATATGCCTGGTTATATATATCTGTTATTAAAATTCCAGGGCCAGGGGAAAGGGTTGTTAAGAGGGACCAAAAGCGCAAGGTATTTAATGTGCTGGTTGTGTCTCTTGATCTCAACCGTGTTTTGGTTGTTCACCTTTTTCCATTTATCTAATATAATACTTCTCTTCCTTTATAATTCGTTTTTTTAAGGGACCTGGAAGATTATCAGAAGCTCCATCTTCACCTGCTCAGTCTAATAAAAGGCCTCGAAAGCAAAAGGCTTCAGATAGTTAATTTGGCAGGTATGTAATATTCCTGCATTTTAACCGTATTAGTTGTTTGAACATAATTTTTTCTCTAATAACAATAACAATAATAAGTATATCTTTATAGCACTAATATGTGAGCATGCTAATTGTTAACCTTCAGTAATTTATATCTGTATGCGGGTATTCACAGGGATTTTCCGGTCCTGGATCAGATGGTGGTGTTGACTTGACTGATAAGTTCATCTACATCAAACCGTGTGTTGGTGTGCGGAGGATCATTTTAGCTGAATTTCTCGAAATGGATCGTCATTTTTGCACAAGTGAGGTTTTCCACTTCTAGTTTGGTCGATAAATCTATCGAACAAAGGAGCTGGGATCTAGCTTTGTCTCAGTTACTGAACTAACGATTCTGCAGAAATAGTTGGTAGCTGGTGCAGAGAAACTTTGTTGGCTTACATTAAAATATAATTAGTGTAAATACAAATTGTATCATGATAAATAATTATTATGTCTATGTGATTTGTAATTTCAAGATTATTTCATGAGCAATGGTTCAACATTTTATCTTTGTACTTGGTATTATCCAGCTTCTCACAGTTACGGTTTTTTCGACCTCGCCATTTATACTTAATTTTAGATTTTTTTTTGAAATAATTCCATTTTAAAATTATAATTCACAAAATTTGAAACTATTTTCCAAAAATGACCATGTTTTTATAACTCGCTACACCATTCAGCGAGTTTTAAAAACATGGTCATTTTGGAAAATAGTTTCAAATGTGAGTTATTTTGTGAATTATAATTTTAAAATGGAATTATTTAAAAAAAAAAAAAAAATCCTTAATTTTAAGTGTTGGCTTTTCTTTCTTCAAATTGTAGAGGCCAAACAAGGCCTAATCTGCAAGAGATATCCTGTGGATAGCAATGTGTAGCATATACATATATATATATATATATATATATACTTGTATATGAGTGTGTGTGTGCCAGTATTCAATTTTTAGAGTTTTTAGTGTGTTATTTGATTGTTGTGTCAACATCATTGGTTTGCATATAACACAAGCCACCAATTTTCATGACCTTTCTGTGGTTTAGGATTGATAAAGAAATTGTGGCCCTTGACATCAATACTTCTTGGAAGTATGATTGTGCATAGCCTTTAAACACAAACTCAGAAGGGAAAGAAGAAAAAACAGAGAGAAAGTTGAGATGAATTAGAGATGATGAGATTGGGAAAATTCGATTCGACCAGTTCGTTACTGCTTCTCAGGGCTCCTCGAAATTTAGTCCAACCTAAATTTTCCCAGTCCAAACGGTGCGTAAACAGAGTATTTTGCAGTCTCAGAGAACAGAGCAACGCAAGCGGTCTGAGAGACAATTGGCCTTCCATTTCTCTATCACTTTTTGGCTCTGGTTTTCTTCTAGGTCCTATTATCGATGGCATTCATTCCCGCGTAAATCTTGTGGTATATCAAAATGGCTCAATAGATATTGGCCCACTTCACACAAATATCTGGGTAAGAATTGAAGATATCTTTCTTGTTTGAATGAATATTTCCAATGCTCTGATATACACCATTTTTGTTTTCCGTTTGAAACAAATGCATGGTAGGTTCCTCCGTTGCTGGGATTGTTCTACTGCACGGTTGGATTGTTACAACTCTTATTGGATGAGAAAGTATCTACGGAAGCTCCACAAGGCCGTGCAGATAAAACTCTCGTTTCCCTCATGTCAGTATCCAAACTCTAAGACATACGGAGTACTAGTGTATATCATTGTCTAAGTAAAATAATGGCATTTGTGCAGTGCACTGGTGTTATTCATAGAATTAAGTGCAGAACTATACAAAAGTGGAGTCCCGGACTATATAGAGGCATACACGTTATTTGCAGGGGCAGAACTGATATGGTTAGCGTTGGATCGTACTTGGGTGGGTTTTGCATTAGCTTCCATTGTTGGCATTTGATGGATATATTTTTATATCCATTTTATATGTTCTAAATTCTATTTATTGTAAAATTTCCGAGTAAAAATGTAGTTTAATTGTTTTGTTAGTATTGTTTTAATTTCAGGTTGAAAATGTGGAACATGGGTGATTTAAGGTGGAGAAAAGATTAAAATGCGAGACGGAGGGAGTAATAAAGATTTAACAAAAGAAATAAATAAAGAAAGCAAGGATTTGGCCAGTGCAAAGTTACTTTGGCCGAGACGTATCGGCGATCGCCCAAGCCCACTTCAGCGACCGCCCATGTTTCTCCTCCACGTCAATTTTTCCAAGCGGCCCAAGCCATTTCCAGTCCTAGCCCACGCCTAGGCCTTCTCCCAGCCTGTTTTAATTGCAATTTTGGGCCTTCTTTTATTTTTGGTGGACTTTATTAATTCTTGGCCCAATACCTATGCCATTTTCAGCCTTTTGTTTCCTAGTAGTATAAATATAATAGGTTGTATAATTTTAGAAAGGGGAGAGGTTTTGTTCTTGAAACTGGAAGAAGGGGAATTTTTTGGGATTGGCGGCGGTTGTTGCTGAAGAAGGGAGGAGCAGCCTCCCCATTGTTCCATTTGTTCCATAGATTAAGGTTTTGTTCGTTTATTATTTTGGTAATTTTATTATTATGAGTAGTTAGTATTTTCTATTTCATGGATTGGATAGTAATTTAGTCATTTATGTTATGCCATTAAGTATTTTATCTCATTAATTGATGTCTTGTTCATCTTTGCTATTTTCATGAAAGTTTCTTGGATTAAATTGTGGTTGATTTCGAATTTCTTCCTTGTTACTTTTTGGGTGTCAATTTCTTATATTGAATTGGGGATTTTGACTTAGACTTTGCTAGATGTTGAAATCTTTTGGTTTTCTTGATTGATGCTAAATGGGTTTTGGTTCATAAAAATCTTTAAAACTTAAAGCTTTCCTTTTTAATCACTTGGACTTGATTTGCGAAAAGTGATTGAATAGAAATGAATAGATTGAAATCCGGCGGCCTTACCGTACCAATCTTGACTTTGGTGATTGAACCCAAGATAGAAATTAATATATTTTTCCAAATTAATGGCATAGTATTTTGTGATTAAATGAAATCCAATCCATGGAATCCCACCTTATTATTGTTTTAATCTCTAGTTGAATTTGCTCTCTTTGTTTATTTGTCTTTCCTAGCTTTAATTTTAATCTTTGATTTTTAGTAGTTAGTTTGCTTTCAAAACCAACCCCCCCCCTTTATTTGTTTTTATTACTTTAGTATACACTATTCAAATCGACTCAATCACCCAACAATTCCCTGTGGATTCGACCCCTTACTTGTGTACGCTATCACAACGACACTCGTACACTTGCGAGGTGTTTTTATTACAAGTGGGAGAAATATCCCATCAAGTTTTTGGCGCCGTTGCCGGGGAATTGTTTAGGTTGAATTTGTTGATTTAGGTAGTGTAAATAGCTTAGGTAGTGTAAATATTTGTGTAGTGTAAATTTTTGTGCGGACTCAAGGATGCATAATTATGGCATTTATGAGTCATGTGTTTATTGTGGATTATACTCTCATGCTTCATATGAGTGTCCTTCGAGGACGTTTTCTCTTGAGTGTTATCCACAGGTACAAGAGGTGAGTCCCTTCCATTCTCAAAGTCATGGATGGAACAGTTATGAGCCACATTACCATGAGCCTTCTCATCCTCAACTTGAAAAGCAACCATGGGAGGAAGCTATAGAAAGATATAAGGAGGAAAATCGTCAACAACAACAACGATTAGATGCAACCATGGATAGGTTGGGAGCTCACGTGACTAAAATACTAGAGGCATTGGGAGGATGTGAGCGAGATACAAGTTCGGTCCCTCCGGACCAATATGAATGGGAGGAGGAATATCACCTCTTGAAGGAGGAGAATTTTCTTTTGAAAGAGGAAGCTCTTATGTTGAAAGAGGAGAGACGTCAACAAGACAAGCAATTTAAGGCAACCATGAGTAGGATGGAGGCACAAATGCAACAATGGATGGATATGATTCTTTCACAACCCAAAGAGCAACCATTGGGGGACACATTGGGGAGCTTTGTCTATGAAGACTCCGATGAAGAACTTGAGAACGAACTACAACAAGAGCCACTTTTGGAAAATGAAACGGAGGATTTTGTCTATGAAACCTCCCATGAAAATTCTAGTGAAGTGCAATTGTATGATGGTTCGGGTTGTATGGAGACGGAAGAAATTATAGAAAAATCATGGCATGAGCAAGTTGATGAGATTGAGTTTGCTCTTTATGGTGAGATGCGGGGCAATGAGCTTCAAGAAGATATGGTCACTCTCACCAAGATCGACAAGTCATGCATGAATGAATGCCCACCTCAATTCATGGAAAGTGCCCAAGAAGAACCCTTCGATATTTTGGTCCTCCCTCCCATTGTTAATGATGAAGAAAGTGGTAAGGACTCCCAAGATCAAGAGCCCATGAATCTTCAATGTCAAAAATTCCCTCGAGTGCTCGATGATATCACAATTCGGGGAATATTTATGGGGCGTAATATGAAAATCAAGACCCGCGAGAATGTAAAGTGGGCAAAAGGAAGAAAGGTGAAAGTTAAAGTCAAATGAGGGCGCCGGTCGGGCTAACGACCTTAACCAAACGCGCTCTTGGGAGGCACCCCAAGTGGTATGATTTATTTTATGTCATTTACTTGCTTTGTAGTGTCTTGCCATCCTTCAAACACAAAACATGTTTTAGTTCCTTGCTATGAGGACATAGTATGTTTTAGGTTTGGGGGTAGGCATCTCCCCGAGTTTGTGGGTTTATAAGGGAGTGTTTATAGTTGTCCCCTCTAAAAAAAAATAAATAAATAAAAAAATGTTGTCCATTTTTGCTAAATTTTGAGGTTGCCATTGAAGTCTATGATGATATGAGAGATGTATTTTGTATTGCCATTTTGTGTGTTGTCATGTTGGGAATTGAAAGCATATTGAATCATTTAAACCTTAGATTGCACCATCATCATTTCACTTCCATTCTTGTCCGGATCATTGTCATTTTGCCTAAGTACTTTTATAGGATCATTTTGTCATTTTCGGGGTTGCTAGAACATGATTGCACAATTGCTAATATCAAGTCAAATAGGCTAGTGAATATTGGGGCATGGCTTGAGTTGGTCAACTTAGGAAATCTTGGCTTATATTGTATTGTAAATAGGGGGCAAGTATCAAGTTATGTATGTTAAAAAAAAAAATAAATAATAAAACTAAATAAATAAAAAAAAATAGAAGAATAAGTGTCGCGTTAAGAAGAGGAAAGGAATGGCAAGGATTAAAGAAAAAGCACGAGAAATATCAAAAAAAAAAAAAAAGTTGAATCCTTGGTACCGATTCCCTCTCCGAGAATGATTAAACATTCTTGTACCTACGTGACACAAATAATATGTTTAGCGGTTCAACTTGTCCCCCTATCTTTGAGTGTTTGTAAGTGACCAAGGAAGAGTTTTGTAGTGAGGATTCATTGTAATTGTAGTGAACTTCCTAAGCCATGTTCCCAATATGATTAGCCGGGTTAGCAATTGTGTAAGAGTGCCTATGGACACCTTTCGTATGCTTTAGTGTATATTCATCCTCTTTTGAGTTAGGACATGACAAAATGACCCTATAACGAGATTTAGGTTGGTGACAATGATCCAAAACATCAATTCCATTCACCGGCTAAGATGAAAATCGAGGGTTGAATGATTCAATGTGATTATAATTTCTTGTTATGATGAACATGCATTTTTGGTATAATTGGTGAAGTTTCTGAGACTTACATTGGGCAAGCCTATAGCATTTTTGGACAACATAAAAATTTGGGTTTATTTTTATTATTGTTGACTTGTTAGTTATTATTATTTAGCTATGTTATGTTTTACTCGGGGACGAGCAAAAGATAGGTTTGGGGGTATTTGATGGATATATTTTTATATCCATTTTATATGTTCTAAATTCTATTTATTGTAAAATTTCCGAGTAAAAATGTAGTTTAATTGTTTTGTTAGTATTGTTTTAATTTCAGGTTGAAAATGTGGAACATGGGTGATTTAAGGTGGAGAAAAGATTAAAATGCGAGACGGAGGGAGTAATAAAGATTTAACAAAAGAAATAAATAAAGAAAGCAAGGATTTGGCCAGTGCAAAGTTACTTTGGCCGAGACGTATCGGCGATCGCCCAAGCCCACTTCAGCGACCGCCCATGTTTCTCCTCCACGTCAATTTTTCCAAGCGGCCCAAGCCATTTCCAGTCCTAGCCCACGCCTAGGCCTTCTCCCAGCCTGTTTTAATTGCAATTTTGGGCCTTCTTTTATTTTTGGTGGACTTTATTAATTCTTGGCCCAATACCTATGCCATTTTCAGCCTTTTGTTTCCTAGTAGTATAAATATAATAGGTTGTATAATTTTAGAAAGGGGAGAGGTTTTGTTCTTGAAACTGGAAGAAGGGGAATTTTTTGGGATTGGCGGCGGTTGTTGCTGAAGAAGGGAGGAGCAGCCTCCCCATTGTTCCATTTGTTCCATAGATTAAGGTTTTGTTCCTTTATTATTTTGGTAATTTTATTATTATGAGTAGTTAGTATTTTCTATTTCATGGATTGGATAGTAATTTAGTCATTTATGTTATGCCATTAAGTATTTTATCTCATTAATTGATGTCTTGTTCATCTTTGCTATTTTCATGAAAGTTTCTTGGATTAAATTGTGGTTGATTTCGAATTTCTTCCTTGTTACTTTTTGGGTGTCAATTTCTTATATTGAATTGGGGATTTTGACTTAGACTTTGCTAGATGTTGAAATCTTTTGGTTTTCTTGATTGATGCTAAATGGGTTTTGGTTCATAAAAATCTTTAAAACTTAAAGCTTTCCTTTTTAATCACTTGGACTTGATTTGCGAAAAGTGATTGAATAGAAATGAATAGATTGAAATCCGGCGGCCTTACCGTACCAATCTTGACTTTGGTGATTGAACCCAAGATAGAAATTAATATATTTTTCCAAATTAATGGCATAGTATTTTGTGATTAAATGAAATCCAATCCATGGAATCCCACCTTATTATTGTTTTAATCTCTAGTTGAATTTGCTCTCTTTGTTTATTTGTCTTTCCTAGCTTTAATTTTAATCTTTGATTTTTAGTAGTTAGTTTGCTTTCAAAACCAACCCCCCCCCTTTATTTGTTTTTATTACTTTAGTATACACTATTCAAATCGACTCAATCACCCAACAATTCCCTGTGGATTCGACCCCTTACTTGTGTACGCTATCACAACGACACTCGTACACTTGCGAGGTGTTTTTATTACAAGTGGGAGAAATATCCCATCAGCATTGCTTGCCCACTCGCTGAAATTCCCATAATGAAGTAAGAACTCAACTTACTCCAAACATTGATCAACATTTCTTCTTATTAGCTGACAGTGGCGGACCTAGAGCATTTTTTAAGGGGTGCACAAATACACTATAAAACTTTGTATGAAAAAATTAATGTCTAATATGAGACTCGAATCCACAACCTTCAACTAAAAGTCCTAACATCTTAACTAGGGGTGTCAGCGGTTCGGTTCAAACCGCGATTTGAGACCGAACCGAACCAAACCATGTGGTTTGGTTTGGTTTTTAACAATCAACGGTTCAGCTCGGTTTCAAAAATTTATAAACCACGCGGTTCGGTTTGGTTTGTGGTCTGACTACTCCAAACCGAATCAAACCGAACCAAACCAAACCATTTCGAGCTGAACCGCCAAACCGAACCACCGAGCTGAACTGCCAAACTATCAATGCATTTTAATTCAAATATCAATTGAAATAAAATATAAACAAAAAATGATGATAAAGAAAATACTATTCTAAAGGGCAAGTTGCAACAAGGAGAAGATAATGCTTAACAAGGTAAATTGCAGTTTATGTTCATTCAAATAGAGCTAGGTCCAAGTTATTTTGATGTCTTAACTGAAGCATGCATCCTGAGTACGATTTGGATTCTGTTCATGGTTGAACAAAATCAAAGGATAACTAGCTACGTGGCCTATCTCTGTCATCTCTACATAAGCAAACGAATATAGTTTTAAGTGTTCCATGATCAGACAGGTACTTCCAGCCGCCCCACTTTTCTTTTCTCTTAAGGTGTCCAGTGTCACAAAGCATCATCTTAAACATGACTTATAAAGAGTGAAATAGGTCAGCCGCAGTTTAGTCAACCGACTCTTCCCCTATTGTGAATTAGATTACATAAACACGTCAAATTATATAGGAAAGACGGCAGACCTTTATGCATCTAAGTCCAGCCATAGTAATTCCTTTCTCTGGATCCTCTCTGACTTCCAAATGGCCTGATGATTTTTCAAGCAAAATCATAGATAACCTGTATCCTTAAAATACACACTCTCTAACAACTTTTCAAAGAACTAGAAAATAACTCGTTTGTACCTTCATGAAACTGCACTAAAAGTATTCCCTCTTTTAGAAATGCTACTCTTTTTTAGACAGATAAAATGTAAATGCCAGTCTCTATGGCATTGGGGAGATCAGACCAACCTACCTTCCATAATCAAATAAGTACTCCATCTTCAGCTATCGCCTTAGCTCCTTTTCAAGTTTTCATATAAGTCTATGATTTGGTAACCTTTTTCTTTTGTTGTAATTAAATGCATGTTCATGGTTTTGTAACTGTTCTAGACCGCAGTTCGGACTGCGGTTTGAAACGCTTAATGGAACCGCGGTTTGAGACCGAACCAAACCAAACCGAGGTGGTTTGGTTCGGTTCGGTTTGAAATTTTCCATGGTTCGGTTTGGTTTGGGATTTCTCCAAACCGAGTACTAGCGGTTTGGTCTCTAAATTTGTCCAAACCGAACCAAACCGAACCATTTACACCCCTAATCTTAACCACTAAATCACACACATTATTTGATTAAAGGGGTTCACTACCACCCCTTAAACTTGCCCTGTGTCCGCCCCTGTTAGCTAAATCAAATTTCTGATTGGGATACTCTCTTTTTTTTTTTTCCAGATTTTTTGACTTATGGTATTATCCGGGGGCAAATATTAAGATTCTTGGCCAGGTACTTAACTGAAGACATGCAAAATCTTAAGAGCAGTGAACTGAGTTGCTGTTTGCTCTTTCTTTTACAGCAATCTGATAAAAGTGTTTTTCTGTGTGTCGTATGGCAGGGGCTAGTTACTTGGACACTCACCTGCTATTTTGTCTACGTGCCATTCCTGATTTCATTATCGCGCTGGTTGAAAGCAATCGTCATTGAAAAGGGCAAATAGCTAGCGAAACAGCTCATGAATTTGGAGGAAATGTTTATACACTTACGACTATATAAGCGTTAAGAGTTATGCTACGTTATCTTCATTATTTGATGCAATCATCTGGCCCGTGCCACTCGCCCTTCGCCTCTATCACATTTGGGGATAGTAGTGAAGAAGTTGTCTACTTACTTGATGCATGATTTACATCTTTTCTTTCGCGATACATATGAGTAGTGGCGAGGCTATGCATAACTCAAGGGGGTCATCGGACCTCCTTCATTTTTGGAATATGTCAATTTTAGTATCTTTAATTTTTTTAAATCACTTTTTTTATACATTTTAACCCCCTTAATTTTTAGAAAAAATTGCATCAAATTATTATTTTGACCTCTTATATGCTAAATTTGAATATCTCCCTTATAATATTTTTCCAAAAGAAATATTGGCCCCCGTTGAAAAATTTCCTGGCTTCGCCACTGTATATAAGGATTTATGTTAGCCGACCATCTCCAACGGTTTGGTGTAAAATTTGCACTATTTTATATAATTGTGCAATTTTTGCATCAAACTTCTCCAATAATTTGCTTTAAAATGCCAAAAAAAAAAATCTTGAAATATTTATTATTATTTCACTTATATAAATATATTACATTATTCATATTTATATTATAATTTTTTTCATATATACATTGAAAACAAGATTTTTTAAAAAAAAATAGAAAGGAAAACAGGATAGCGCAACTTTATTCCTTGCATCAAATTTGGTGCAAGAAATAGAGTTGATTCATAATAAAACAAGGTTCAGAGTTACAGTTCCATTGTAGCAAAATAATGCTCTATTTTTTAAATTTTAGAGTACCGTTGAAAATGCTATTAAGGGTCCAAGGTCATTAAAAATTGACAGTTAATTACTTTTGGACGAAAAAGTTAAATTTTCAGTTAAATTGGCATGTCTTATCCATGTATGACTTAACATAAGACATTTTAGTAATTTCACACTCATTTATATAGTTTATTTTTAAAAATTTTAACCCTTTAAATTATAGATTGAACAGAAACCCCTTTCTCCATTATCAATTCTCCTCCAACACCAATAACCATCACCACCATCACCACTTAATTGCTAACTTTTAACGATTTTGGGCCCTTAATATTTAAAAATACAACATTGAACTCTGAATTGCAAACACTCCCATACTTTGAACCCTCATTTCCAATTTGCTCTAATTTTGGTTAGTATGCGATTCAACTACGTAACATAATAGCAGACAACTCAATGATCCAGATCACTGCACAAAGCATTTCACAACACAAAGCATTGGGATTCTCCGAATTTTGGAGGTGGGAGTCATAAATAAAATGACCCAGTGTCACAACACGATAAGAACCCGATAGAAAAATTAACTGCCCTAATTTGTTTGTATACAACTATAGACTGCATAAGCCCCCAAATCCTTGTATTGCAAAATTTAGGCCTATTATGTTCCCTTTTTTTTTTGTTTTGAATGTGACCACTAAACTTTTTTACCTTTTTTCAATGTTACCATTCCGTCCATTAAATCATCAAAAACCTAACATAAACATAAGTAACTTAGGCTAAAATTTTGATTACTTTATTAACTTATGCTTATGTAATATAATATGTCGGGGTTTCCCCCCTAAACCTAGTGTAGCAGGCATATAAGCATAAGTTAACAAAGTCATCAAAAACTTAACCTAAGTTAGTCATATATGAGGTCATTTGGCTAATTTTTATTAAGCTTTGACGTTTTAATGGACGAAATGGTGACATTCAAAAAAATGAAGAAAAAAAAATAGTGTGAAATTTTAAAATTATACAGATAAAAAAGTGAGAACATTAAAAAGCCAAGGGGTGTTATTGAATAATTTTCACTTTTCTTTCTCAACAAGACTTCATCGCAGGATCCCCGATATAACATTCACAGTCGTCTTCTACAATTGTAGCTGTTCTTTAACTTTGTTTTTCCGATTCCGACCGACCAAATTGAGAGAGAAATCGCATAGAGCAGGGGAAGTATGAGTAGTATAGGAACCGGATATGACTTATCGGTGACAACATTCTCGCCGGACGGTAGGGTATTCCAGATCGAATATGCTGCCAAAGCCGTCGACAACAGCGGCACTGTTGTTGCCCTCAAATGCAAAGACGGCATCGTCATGGTTACTTCCTTTCCCTTACTTCTAGTTTCCTTTTGATTTTATTCAATTTTCCTCTCTAGTGGTACTAATTTCTAGGGTTTTATGCTCTGTTGGTCTGTTTGATATGATACGATATAGGGAGTAGAGAAGCTGATAGCGTCGAAGATGATGTTGCCTGGATCCAATCGTAGAATCCATGCTGTTCATCGCCATTCCGGCATGGTAAACCCTCTCTCTTTATGTTCAGTGCTCGCTTGGTATGCAACCATGGCCATTATATATATCATGCTAGCTTACTACCAATTTTGTTCCATGATTATACTATAGCTTGTTTTGTATTCGAAAATGACTGTTTCATGCTAGTTAATACAAATATCTTTCAGGGACATTGTATAATAGCATCTGACAGTTTTAGGACTCTTTCTTACCAAACAACATCAGTACATTGTATATTAGGACTCTTTCATACCAAACAACCACTAAGTACATACTTATGCGTCCACAGAGAAAGAACTGCTGATGAATGTCAAATTTTGGAATATGTAATTTTACTAAGAAAATGGAATGAATAATGAACATTTTAGCTTAAATCTGGAAAGGTTGACTTGTTTTGGACAGGCTCGTAGAGAAAGTATGCCTTTTCTTTTTGCGAATAATGGAGTATATTCTTTTCAATTCTCACTTTCAATATGGATGTTCTCTTCTCTCCTCTCTCTCCCCCCTTAAGCTTATAAACTGACATGAAAAGCATTCACAATACCCGTGCAAGTGAAGAGTGTGGTACTAGACCAAAAATGTCCTAACATGAAGGTTAGATTAGTGCAATAGTTTTTCTATGACAGACACCTAAGATGATGATGGCCTGGCTCTTTTATTGTTTTCACTCTTTTTGATAAATATTAATCCTTTGTGATACCTTGATAGTTCATAACCGGATTGAGCTCCTCTCTTGGCGGTATATAGACTGATCATACAATGTAACTTGTTCTTGTATTAGGCTGTGGCAGGACTTGCTGCAGATGGGAGGCAAATTGTTGCCAGAGCAAAATCTGAAGCTACCAACTATGAGAGGTTTGCTTCCCTTCCCTTCTTACTTGGATGTTTTCTAGCCATAAGATTCTGTCTCTATTGCTGGCAAGAGGTTAACTCGGTGGGAATTTTCAGGGAAATTTAACAAAAGTATGGACATGTTCATACTTTGCCCTTTTGTATCTCCTAAAACAGTGATAAAAGCAAGCTGGGAATGAGTGCTTAACTTTTATCTGGTCGTTCAAATTTCAATGAGCACTTAGGTTTTCTCTGATAGTTCAGCTTCAATGAAGAACAGTTAAACCTTATGCAGACTAAGCAATCTTTCTGATGATCATAGAACTACAAGTTATATTCCTATAAATCAGCAGATGTGTCTACCTTTTTGTATGTTGTAAGGCAGATGTTATGGTTATACTCCTGTAGTACGTGTTTTGCCCTTGTTTGTGGTAAAGAATTCTAATCAGGTCTCAGATTGATAAAGTAGATGTCCTCTTTGTTGTTTGACTTGGTGCCAATGCAGCGTGGATTAAATGGAATTATTTTGGCCTCATTTAAGTAGATTTTACTTATAGCTAAAAGCTGCATATTGTTTAATGCATTAAGTGATTCTTCAGTACAGAATACATTGGATGAAAATCGACTGATTGGGGATGAATATTTCTTATCTTTGCAGCAAAGACTATTGGATGTAGGAAAGACTTATGAAGCAAATATGATTTATCACTTTTTATTATATCCAATTTGAAAACTCTAGTACAAGTTGTCTAAACTTTGTTGAGAATGTTCAAACCCAAGAAAAATGGAACTAGCACTGATCATGGTTTGGATGATGCTTTGTTTTGTTTTGTTTTGATGAATTGAGTTGTGAATTTTCTGTGAGGGGTGTATTGATAGTTAGGGACTTTAGTCGAGAAGTTCTTATCAGTAGTGAAATTATTATAGTATAATCATCCTTCCTGCTTCGGGGTTTTAACTATTGGGTCATAGAGCTAGTAAAAAAGGGATTCTCCTCCAAGGGTAATCATACACCATTCCCTTCTTCTATTCCTCACAATATTCAGATAATAACTCAAGACTAAGGCTATTAGTCTTGTGCTTGCTCCTACATGATTGAGGTCTAAGACTCTGGAACATTTCATTTGGGAAATACCGAAATAGTACTTCACAATTTCTTCTTTTATGAAAAAGAAGAGAAGTAAATGGGAAGATAGCACATTACAGAGGTGTGAGAGCAAGGAAGTGATGGGCACTACTTATTGACACAAGATGCTCGTTCAATGCAAATAAGGTAAAAATCACTTACCTGAAAGCACATAAAACTTTTATAATAACCTGCAACTTAAGCAAAGTCCTCTTGCCAACTAAGATATATTAAAGACTCCATTATGACTAAGCACCCAGGGCAGCTTTATTTTGTAACAGAGAGTAGGAACCATTATTGCAGTTTCCCACAGGGAAAAAAAATGCATGTATCAATGTAACAATATTCATTTTCCATTGGTCACTGCTAGATGTTGACAAAGTTGATAGAATATTTTTTATTTTTCCCACGTCACTCAAGGTTTATCTATCTTGCATCTTAGGCAAGGCAAAATAAGTCTCTCAATTGTTTTGCTTATACAATTCTGAAGTCGAGAGTGAATGTATAATAGTATCGGACTTTATAGAAGCTATTTATCATACATTTCTATGCTGATGACTAGATTATTGTGGCTTGTTTGCAGTGTATATGGTGAGCCCATTCCAGTGAAAGAGCTTGCCGAACGTGTCGCTAGCTATGTGCACTTATGTACACTTTACTGGTGGCTCAGGTCTGGCAAACTTAAAGCGTTTTTAGTTTGAGAGCATCTCAGTCTTTGTGGGTATTATGTTCTTCTAATCCTCTTTCAAGCTTACGATCATTGATATTGCAGGCCTTTCGGATGTGGAGTAATTCTTGGAGGTTATGACAGAGAGGGACCACAGTTGTACATGGTTGAACCTTCTGGTGTTTCCTACGTGAGTTGGCTTGTTGCATGCTGTATCAGATAGTTTTTGGTGCCTAAATTCCTTAGTGCTGTTGCTTATATTTGATTATAACTTCATGCCTGTTACGATTTCGATGTACCAAACTATAGTGGTTATGCTAGGTGATGCTGGCTGGGTTACATGAGCAATTTTATTTTTGTTTTATGGATTGCAGAGATACTTCGGTGCTGCTATCGGGAAGGGCAGACAAGCTGCCAAAACGTTAGTAAATTCATATTCCTTACCCCGCAATTAGTTTTTCATGTTTGATCTTTATACCTTGTTCTTGAATTACGTACGTACTGCTAGATACATCATGTGTAGTGTTCTTACCTTACCGTGTTCCTTGTACTAACCATCCTGATCCAGTATTAATGCTCACAATCAAATCAAATGTGACTTAAGACTGATCAGTTGGACTTAACCGGTTATATTACACCTGAATTTTCCTGTATTCACATAGTTCAGGTTTTACTGCACTTGGCGTGTATGGGTCTTGTTCTACTAAACTCGGTCAAAGAAACATAAAACTTAGCCTCCTCTTGTTTCTTTTGTTGACTTTGTTTCTTCTTTTTTGAAGAGTGGACTCAGTGGAGAATGATAGCATGGGAGGGACGTTTCCTGATTTCTTTTAGTTCATCAATTTAAGAGCATATTAATACCATTTTGGTTCCTCTGTCAACCATCTATTCCTTGAATATATGAAGTATAGCTTGTTAGGATAATAATGATGACAACCGTTATTCATGTGTAAGAAATCGTATCTTTCTCTGATTTCCATAAAATTAACATTATTACTAAATTCCCGTCATCCATGATATGCTTAATACTTACCAAGGCCAACTTTGGAGAAGTAATGTGAAGGATCGTATCCCAACTTTTGACTTCCAACTAACATGTTATATGTAATTGGTGTGACACCAAACTACTTACTTTTGGGTCTACAAGCTAACAAATAGTTGCTACATCGGTTGGAACATTTTATCTATTTATTCATTTCGTCTCTATTTATTCATTTCGTTTGCTTTTTATTGTGGTGGAGACAATTACCTGGTATTTTCCTTATGGATAGAGTGTACAAGTCGCATTTATAGGCACAATTATCTGTATATATTTGGACTGATATGCTTACATGTTGTAGTCGAGGTTTTAGATTGAGTCGAAGCAAGCCGACTATTTGGAGTGTAAGTTTAGCAGAGGTGGAAGCATGGAGGCAGGGATGATCACATTCGATGTGAAGACTGTCTAAGCTTCTGACTTTTTTTGCTATTTTGGATCTATTATCCAAAAGGATGGAGAATTGGGTGGAGATGTGGCTCATGGATTAAAGCTGGTTAGTTGAAGCGGAAGAGTGCCTCATAGTTTTTATGTGATTTAGGCATGCCCCATAGATTAATGGAAAAATTCTATCGCATGACAATTAGGCCGGCACTGCCCTATGACACCGAGTGTTGGGCCGTGAAACATGTCATGTTCATAAGATGAATGGATGCTTGGGCATACAAGAAATGATCGATCGAGGAATGAAGTGATAGGGGGAAAGTAGGAGCTTCGCCCTTTGAAGATAAAAGGAGGGAGAATTGTCTAATGTGATTTGGTCATTTGAGACGGAGAACGAGTGATGCACCAATTAGGAGGTCTGAATAGTGGAGAAGTGATAAAATGACAAGTAGGGGAATGCCCAAACAAACTTTGATAAGGATGATTGAAAATGATACAAGTGTAATTGGATTAGATGAAAGTATGGCATTTAAGAGACCGGAGTAGAGGACAAAAATTCATGTGGGTGAAGGGGGTTGACATTTTTTTCCTTGTATACATTATACATGTATATTCTTTGATTATTACTATTTTTTTCTTCTGTTCTTTTCCTTTTCTAAATTTTATTCCTATTTCTTTTTTTTTCCTTTTTTCACGATGACGCATATGAGAATTCATTTTAGCCGACCCCAAATTATTTTGTGACTAAGGCTTTGTTGTTGTATTGTGGAGCCTGTATTACCTTGTTATATGTGTCTTTATTAGACACTTCAAATGATCAAGGATATTCACTAACATGACTTTCTAAGCTTTTGAGAGTAAAGGTATGGATAATTCTTACACCAATATATAAAAAAATTAAGAAGCTATTGGTGGTACCACACGGTAACAAATTCCTTGGACTACCACGTAGCGTTTTATTTTGATAAAAAACTGGCCTTGCCACTAGTCGGTTATGTAACTCATGAGTGCATTTAACATCCATCAAATTGTGGTCATGTGGTAGTGTAGCAATCAATTAGCATACATAATAGATACTCCCTCCGTCCCACCAAAACTGATACCAAATTTCTGGGCACGCGGATTAAGGAAAAGTAAGAGAGAGAAAAAGTGAAAGAAAATGTTGTGAGTATGAAGAATTAAATAGGAGAGAGAATGAGTGGGAGGAATAGTTAAGAGAGAGAATGTTGTGAGTGTAAAAGTGAAATATGAGAGAGAATGAGTGGGGTAAATAGTAAAGATTCCCTTCCATTTTGGAAAGTATCAGTTTGGCTGGGACGGACCAAAAAGGAAATAAGTATCAGTTTGGGTGGGACGGAGGGAGTATAATTCTACATGTCTCCCTCAGGCCAAATCATTATTCGTAAAAAACCATGGTATTTTCAAAAGCCCACATACAACATTTGGCCCAAATCAAAATTTCATATAAACCCAAAACCTTTTTTATCTCATCTCTCTCTACATCACACGCATGCACACACACCCCGTTTTAACTCTTTCCTGCCTCCTTCCAATCCTGTCTCCCTGCCTTCTCTAACCCTTTCTATTCTCACAATTTCTTCTTTTTCTACCTTCCCTTTCATTTTCCCTCTTTTCTTTCCTTCCATTAAAATACACACTTGCTTGTTGTCCATTTCTTCTATTTCTCATGGAAATCTTGCTTTCTCTCGTTATCTAAAACGCCCCCTATCTCCATTGATTTCTTCTTCAATCATCATCAATCTACCCCATGATTTCTCACTTTCCTCTTTTCTTTCATTGAGATATGATATCCCCTCGCTCATATGGAAACGGCGCGTTGAGTGTCCCTCGCCTCGATCTCGCATACATTCCCACCATCCTCCTGACCCTCATCCTCAATTTCACTCCACCGTCGCCCAACGCAAGCTCTGCCGTTTCAATTTTGCTCATTTTAGCTTCCATTATTCCATTATTTTCGACGAAGCTCCATATATTTTGTCGAATTACCACCAATTCCGGCCATGATTTGCTGCAAATCTCCGCAATTGGGAAATTCAAGGTAAGATTACTCTTATACTCAGGTATAAGAGTGTTTTTTTTTTTCACAATTTGAAGGGAACAAATTAATCTTATATCTAGGTATAAAAGTAATTCTAGCCTTATACCTATAGGAGCAGATTTTATTATTTTTCAAGAAAATGTGAAAATTTGTTAAAACAAATACTCTTATACCTAGGTATAAGAGTAATTCTAGTCTTATACCTTTAGGTGTTGGAGCGGACTGTTTAATAAAATATGAGACTTTTTTATTATTTTTAAGAAAAGGTGAAATATTGTGAAAAAAATACTTTTATACCTAGCTATAACAGTAAATCTAGTCTTATACCTTTGGGTATATGAGCGGATGAGTAGGGGTAGTTTTGAGCGTGGGTTTCTGTGGAATTATGAATCTGGCGTGGGTATTTATGGGTTTGTCATGTCGTCCAGGGGTCCTAGGTCCAAAGCACAACATAATAGTACCTGTCACCTTCATACATATACTTCTATTGGATATATATGGTGTGTGTGCCTTGATGTAATTTTGTGTGAATGACTTGATTACAAAGATGTTACGGGCATCAATGCATTTTCTTTTGAGATTATTTTTGGAATTTGCTCCAACTTCCCGAGTGACATATAAACATATTCACATGTATATGTATACACACACGCATACATACATGTAAATGCACATAAACATACATTTAGATAACTATATCTTAAGTTATTATGCATATTCCGTATTCACTAACATTGATTAATTGTTGTTGTTCAGAGAGATAGAAAAGTTGAAGCTTTCTGAGTTGACCTGCCGCCAAGGGGTTATTGAAGTCGCTAAGATGTGAGTGCCATTTAATACCGTGTTTATATACTAAAATTTGAATGATGTTCAATAATTGAAACTATATTAATTTTAGCTGTTATGGATAATGTTTTTTAACGTTTGACCTCTTTGGTAGTCTTTCTGATGCTGTGTTGTTGTAATCAGAATTTATGGAGTGCATGATGAGGCAAAAGACAAGGCATTTGAATTGGAAATGAGTTGGGTATGTGATGAGTCAAACCGCCAGCATCAGAAGGTAAACAAATCAATCATCCATAATTTGTGTGAGACCCTTGATCTTCTGGACATAATCTTAGATTTGTATTATTAGTTGCCACCTTAGTTCTTCCTAAGTGGCCCAACTGCCCGTCAACTCTCACACCTGTAATGCTCGAGTGATTTTCGTATGTGCTATAATTTCTGCTCTAGGATGATACTTTGTTTGCTCTATTTGTTGTCACATGACACTTGGAATGGGGATCAAGATTGCTTAGGAATAAATACTATAATTAGGATATCCAAATTTAGTATAAAAGGGGGTAAAAAACAATTGAGTGCAAACTTCACCCAAAATTAAGGGGGTTAATATGTATAGATCTGTTATTTTGTAGTGAAAAGTCATTTTCCTAAAATTGGAAGGTGTTAAAATTGACACTCTCCAAAATTGAAGGGGGGTGAAATGACCCATGACACTAAAGTTGCTTCGCCAGTGGGTGGGATAAGGATCTAACTTCTGGAGGGTGATGAGAAATGCAATTTGAAACAAATTAAATAAGTAGACTGAAAATATCAAATACCGTATGGAAGAACCATCCTAAAATATGAACACTTAACAGTACATGCTAAAACACATCATTGTCTAGGATGCGCTAAAAACGGATTAGCATTGATATGTGTTTTCTGGAGTAATGATGATTACAGTGTCAATATATATATGTGTGTGATATTGTATCTACTAGGCTTCTCTTTTAGTTTTGGTTTTCTTGTCTTTCTCTTTCATTCTTTGTTTGGAAGGAGGAAGTAGATGGGGGGGGGGGGCAAGGAATGTATTTATATGAAGATTGTAATGCTACAGCCATAGAACTATCCACTATTGGATCTCTTTTACACATATTCTCAAAACTTTGGTTTGTTTTTTTGTGAGGGGGTAAGTGGCCTGGCCTGGCCTGGCACTCTTTACGTTCCCCCAGATCATAGTGGGTCTGGATCTGAGCCATCCCAACCCATTGACAACAAAACTCATAGCTGAACCATCGAAATTGCACCAGGACTGAAAAATTGCTACAACCATGCAAACATTGGACCGAAGGCACCCATAGTTGAGGGGAGTCATTGATAGAGAAATGGCTTGGTAGGGTGTAGCCACTGCCACTTGACGCTGAATCTACTGTGCTCCAATTCACACAAGACGTAGTCTCAGTTATGAGCCTGAGAGGGCTAATGGTGATGTCCATTTAAGCCTTTTTTAGCTTTGTTCAGGAAGGATAGAACAATTAGTGGGTTCATGGTTGTGGTTTGTGCCTTCGTCGACCATGGTAGGTGTAAGTGGTGTATTTGGCTCTCTAGCAAGGTGTGTTATCCTAATATGCTGCTCCCTCCATCTCAAAATGAATGTCCATTTGGGATTTAAGGGTCATTTTGAAAAGATTGTTTTTTAGTAGAAAAATCGTAAACATTCTTGCTATTCACTTTCAAAATTTTAGTTATGCAAACATTCAATGAACTATGAATTTTTTTTTGAAAAAGAATGATTTAGGGATAGTTATTTGAAGGTGAAGTTTCAAAAGGTCATTTAAAACAGGACATTCAATTTGGGACAGAGGGAGTTGTTTATGATTTTTTGGTGATGGAAAATTTAACCAACACCAGAAGGGACAATGTTAGTCAAGGCATTTTTGATGGAAAAACAGATGAAGCTTGATCAGGGACTAGGGGATCATATGCCGCATATTGGAAAGGCAAAGTTCGGTGACTAATTATAAGGAACGAATGACAAAAAAAAAAAAAAAAAAAAGATACACTTCCAAGGGGACTCATTTATGGACTTGGATATTGAATATTTGTAACAAAGTAGTTGGTGAAATAGCTTTAGCTGTAACTGTTGGCATGAACCTCAAACGTATCTCATTTAGGTAGCTGTCTGTTGCATGCATAAATGTTTTTACGAATTGTGCAGATCTACTACTGGAATAATTATTATTTCGTTTTTGCTTTGGTTTAGGTCCCGGATGAGCTCTTAGAGGAAGCCAAGACTGCAGCTAAAGCAGCACTGGAAGAGATGGATGCGGATTAAACAGCTCCAGGATTGTGTGCTTATTCTCCTTCAAATATTCTGGATGGTGTTTGGTGGCATTGTTAGATGTACCATTGCAGAATTGAATTTGACAGACATTAGAACTTGAGACTGTATTTCGACTTTAATCAGGATAAATACCAACTTTATGTACTCTGCCGATACATTAATGCTTGCTCTCTCTCTTTCCCCGCACGTGCTTGATCTGAATGCTCCATAATCCGTATTACTCCTGATTACGGAGTATTTGAATGTTTTGAGGTACGTTAGTTCAAAATATGGATGTAGCTACAGCAGTGTTACACAACATTAGCTACTTGAGCTCGACTTGTAAACACTCAAACTCAACTGAGCTTGAGGAGTTACTCGTCTTGAGCTCTAATTTTATAAGCTTGTTTGGTTATTGAGTCGATTGTGTTTGACTTGTTCAATTGATGTAACTCATACGTTTTCCATGTTCACCTCATTCTTCAACTAGTCATTTCATCCATCTGTACATAGCATCTTCGACACGTTTGTCTTATAAATGTGATACTGTTTCACGATTCAACACTGTGTCATAAAGTAGTACATGCCTAATTATCATGTGGCATATTTTTTTTTTTATTTATCTGTAGGGCATACTAGGATCATACAGAATGTCGTGACACTTTTACACTTCAACCAACATGTTTTGATCAAGGTTCTAAAAAGCGCTAGACGGATGCTAGGCGGCGGAGCCGGGCCTAGCGCCTAGGCGGGGACTAGTCGAGATTAGTCGGGATTAGTCGGAACCTAGGCGGGGCTTAAAACTAGGCGTTGGAGAGGGGCCTAGCGCCTAAGCGGGGCCTAGGCGCCCTTAGGCGGGGTCTTTTAGAACACTGGTTTTGATTATATGAGCCACATCCCTACCCAATTTTTCATCTTTTTTTGAATAATATATTCAACATAGCGGAAAAAAAAGTGACTACCTTGGACAATCTTTCCATCCAAATTGATCGTCCATGTCTCCATTCCACTCTTGCTAAACTCTCACTCTGAAAATCCAGTATTGCTTTAGCTCTACCTAAACCCTTGGAATTCAATAGTTTGTCTCTATAATTACAAGTTACTCATAACACCTTCTTTTGTCTCTATTATTAACACATTATCATCTGCGAACATCACGCACCACATTATATCATCTTCAGTTAGACTTTATCTATTTATTTATGATTATAGCAAATAGAAAATGACCAAGTTCGGAACTTTGGTGTATTTCAATCGTAAGAGGAAACTTTTATATCGTTCTAATACTTGTGCTCACACTAGTTCTTACTCCTCATAATTATCATCAATGAGATCAATATATTTGTTTGAAATATCATTCATGTTAACGCCCACCAAAGTACATTTCTTCTTATTATCCGATAATTTTTTATTATTTGTCTAATAAATGTCTTCATATTCGATGTTCCCGACATAAATTCAAATTGGGTTTTAATGATGTTTACATTTCTCCTTAGCCTTTATTCAATCACTCGTTTCAAAAGTCTTGTTGAAAATGGGTAACGGAAAGTTAAGTTTGACTTAACGTTGACCTAGATTTCTAACGGAAGTTCGTTATGTGTTAACGGAACTAGTTACAAAATGTATTCTATATTTGTTGTAGATTATTAAACTCATTTAATGTCTCAAAACCATTTAGGGTGAATGAAAATTAATGACAATGGTCTTTTGTAACTTAACGAGAGTTAATTAAAGGGTGTTTAGTTTTGTTTGATGTGCTCGGCCGAGCAGAGTCCTTGACTCGGCCGAGCAGAAAGCACGAAATAGGCGAAGTCTCTGGACTAGCTTGCTCGGGCGAGGCACAAGTATGCTCGGCCGAGCAGTATGATCAACACGGCCGTGCAAGTCTATTGACTCGGCCGTGCAGCCTGGTGCTCGGCCGTGCAGCCTGGTGCTCGGCCGAGCGAGTTCCTTGACTCGGCCGAGCAGATCCTGAACAGGCACTATTTCAAACAGAAAGTTGTGTCTCTTCGTGGGAAAAGACACAAAACCCTTGACTCTCTATTTATACCTTTCCCTCCGAATTTCAATGGATATATACTGCACTTCTACCCTTCCTACCCTCTAGTAAGATAGATTATCATACCCAAATCATTGCATATTGTTGCATTCAATCCGTTCAAGTCCAAAGTTTCAAAACATTGTGTTGTTCGTAGATTAGTTATATTGGAGTGCTCCTTATAACTAATAAAAAGTCGTTTTATCTTACGAGAGTTTTGTCATTCAACCGTAAGCACCTGTGCGGGACAAATAACTCTTACGGAGATTGTATCAAATACAAGACTCGACTTGATTTCTTTTATTCTTTCAATCTCCGTTACTTTTCTCGTCAGTTTTTCTGTTAAGTCTTAAAGAAGCCATACAAAAGTCCAACAATCGTAAGAGTTATTTACGCTTCTTCAAGATCTTCAAGATGGCAAACGAGAAAGACTCCACAGAATCAAGTCAAGGGAATGTGACGCCTCCTTCTCAAGGTGACGCTACGTTCAACAATGTTACACCGTCTCACCCGGTTCATGGTAAGAAACCTCCTTCACGTACAACCTCAAGGGTTGCACCTCTTAATGCTCTCCCTCCGTCTCATGTGTTCGTACATGCGGAAAGACCGGGTATTCTTACCGGGATGAACTTTAAAAGGTGGCAACAGAAAATGTTGGTCTATTTGACAACATTAAAATTTGTGCATTTTCTCTGGGAATATCCACCATTGATATCCGATGAGGATGAATCTAAAGCAAAGAATGACTTGGATACATGGAATCACGGTGATTTCTTGTGTCGCAATTATATTCTTAGTGGCTTGGATTATGCACAATACAAGGTGTGTTGTGGCATAAAGACCGCGAGAGAACTTTGGGACTTTCTCGAGATGCACAATACTATGTGTATTGTGACTAAAAGACCGCAAGTGAACTTGGTGGAAAGAAGTACCGGAAACAAGAGAAAGAAAATCGGGAAAGTGAAGAGGACCGCCAAGAAGGTCAAAGGTAGTTGTTTTAATTGCGGCAAACCCGGGCATATGGCTAGGGAATGTCGACATCCTAGAATCAACAGCCAAGATGGAAACCCTCTTCAAGCCAATGTGAATGAAGATAGAAATGTTCCATTGGACTTTGATCAACTTAGCCTAGGGGCATAAGATTGAATTGACCAAAAGTGGTTGTTGTGTTAGTAAAGGGTACCTTGTTGAAGGACTCATTAAATTGTAATTGTTTATCCGCCTAAGTGCGAAGAATAAAATTTCAGATTTTATTTACTTGGTTTGAAGTGTTCCAATTGTTATGGCGTGTTCATTTAGGTCGTGTAAATTTAAATTCACTAAGTCGACGAGTTAATTTAAAATTACTACCTAAAATGAAATTTGATTCGCAAAATCAATTGTGATTTCTTTTGTAGAAATCCGTTCAAACCAGAAATAGTAAATAGATAGTTATTTACTTCTATTAATGATTGCATTTGATAATGCAAAGTTCATTTTTTGGAAAAGTAAAAGGTAAAATCTTAAAGTTTTAAGTAAACAATAAGGTTTGTGATTCATCTTAATGAACAATTAAGAGTTTCGAAGTGATAGAGGTGGTTAGTATGTAGTACCGTTTGAAAAATAATTGTTGGGACGCTGACACTTATTTATCAAATGAAAGCTTCTTACACTCTCAAATCAATTGAAAAAGGAAGATAGAACTTTTAAGGAGATGGTGAACTCCTTATTGATAAGTTCCGTCTTATGTGGGTATACCTAGCAAAGGTAAAAATATCTAAACCTAAAGAGGTTACGATAGGACCCAAAAACCATGGATTACGTTTCCATTGGCAATACAGTATTCTTCAACCAAGGAAAATGGTTGAAGAGACCTCACTTAAAACATAGTTATGACTATGTCGTCGGTTCATCTCAAGGAGATGAAATACATTGTAGGTAACATGGTTATTACAATTAAATGACTTCACATAAAAGGAAAATATTAAATATGAATTAGGATATTCATAAAATATTTGATATGTGGAGGTACACCTCAAGTGTGGGGGTACAAGCTAAATACATAAGTTCTATTTGATATGAACTTCTAGTATTAACAGAAACTGTTAAATGTTAACAGTTAAAAGAATGGATCATTATATATTTGGAAGTTATTTGATCTTCCTCCATAATGCTAACCATTGGGTTACAAATGGATCCTTAGAAAGGAAATATTCAATGATGACGAATTATGAAATATTCATAAGTCATTTTATAAATACCTCAAATGTGGGGGTATTTGGCTAAAGTAGAAATACTTAAGCAAGACTCGTTATATTCTTTAAAAAATATACTTCCTTGAAATGATAGGAAATGTATAAAAGAAAATTTATAGAAACTGTAAGTGATTTTCTTAATAAGAAGAAGAAAACAAGATACAGTTGAAGGACAAATTCATCCTACTCTACTAGGAAGATGGTTGATCTTCCTTATGCAAACCGTTGGGTTGCAAAAACTAGATGTACCAAGGATGAAACCTTCAAATATTAGACTACAAACGGTCCATCTCAAGTGGAAGATGAAGGACCTAGACGTAGTAAAAGGGCAAGAGTGGAAAAGTCTTTTGGTCCTGATTTTCTATCATTTATGTTGGAAAACGAATCAGCAACTGTTAAGGAAGCATTATCTGGTCCAAATAGTTCGTTCTGGAAAGAGGCTATTAACAGTAAGATAAAAATTCATAATGCTTAATAATACTTGGGAATTGGTAGATCTCCCTCCAAGTTGCAAACCATTAGATTGCAATTGGATTCTTAAAAAGAAAGTATAAAGCCTATGGATCTGTTGATAAGTAGAAAGCCAGGATAGTTGTCAAAAGGACATTATGATTCATGCAAGATTATCCAAAATGACACAACAGAGCGTTCTATGTCACACAACCGTGTTGGATCTACTTGTGTATTCATATGGACTAAACAAGCAACTAAACAGTGGCATAAGAAGTTCGATAGAACTATGTTATCAAATGGATTCAAGATTAATGAATGTGACAAATGTGTCTACATACATTAAAAGAACATCTGAATCATTTGTTAATAGTCTGTCCTTACGTGGATAACAATGGTAGTCATGAATTGATCATGAATACCAAAGACATGTTA
Organism: Adenophora triphylla var. japonica; assembly: GCA_022495995.1. NCBI lineage: Eukaryota > Viridiplantae > Streptophyta > Magnoliopsida > Asterales > Campanulaceae > Adenophora > Adenophora triphylla. The sequence continues at coordinate 221,396 of JAFEMH010003690.1, forward strand.
AAGAAGAACTTTGACATGAAAGATATGGGATTAGCCGATGTTATATTAGAGATAAAGATCTCTAGAACATCTGAAGGATTAGTTCCTTCACAATCCCATTATCTTGAAAAAGTACTTCGAAAGTTCAAATAAATTCTTGAGAGGTGTACTCTAGTAAGGTAGATTCTTGAGAGGTAATCTCTGTAAAGTAGATCTCTGAAAGGTAGACTCTAAGGAGGTCAAACCACTTAGAGATACTGAATACTTGGGAAGTCTGAACGGTACAGAGATAATAACCACTTGAAGAAACTGACCGATAGAAGAATTTGATCACTCGAAGGGACTGATCATTCCAGATAAACTAAAGGTCTAATTGAAATTGTAATCAATCATCGGAATAGTATAATCATAGTACTTGATGTACTTAAAGATATACTTATGATTAAAGATTACAATTCCTATGTAAGTTGAATGGTCTTTGAAGATATTCCTTCGTGGAATAAGCTTGTGTCTACATGACCTAAGGCATTGTGACGACAATGAAAAATAGGAAAAGGTGTAGAACGTCATGGTAAGTCTAGACATAATGGTCTTAGACACACTACCATAGTACAATTGATCTCAATATGCGACTGTCACAACTAGCCATGTGAAGTCAAAATCGGATCCGTCTACCTAAGGGTAGTAATAAAGATCAACTGTATAAACTGTTAAGGGGAATGGGTTTAAAAAACCCACAACAAAAGAACTTATAGCGGACACTCAACCTTGAGAAATGGAGATCCCAAACCCTTGGTTCAATGAGACAACCAAGTTATAAGTTCTAGTAGAGTTACTTGGAAACAACAACTCGGTTTATTAACCTAGAGATGTTGAATACTCATTCCCAGAACGTCCAAGTACTAGCACATGCAGCAGTGGTGAGGATAAGTTGAGAAAACTTTTAATGATTTCTATACCTACGGGTGGAGTAGTGCATGATACTCCTTATAGAAAGAATCACCTATATAAGCGAGAGGTAATAAGGCCGCCTCTAAATGAACGCTTATGAATGAGATACGGTCCAGGGCCAAAATGGACAAAAACGTGAGAACAACAATTGTTTGAGCTGTTATTATGTGAGTATTATTGTCTTGGTATACACCCGACAGTCACTGGTTCAAAGCGACTCGCTACCAAATGGCTAGTATATCCGATAATATTTCACTAGGGAAGATTCAAGGCCACAAGCTATCTATCCCGATGTAATAATAGTTCGCCGGAACTTTGGACGAAATTGCATTCATGCATTAATTGTCATTCATGTGGGGGATTGTTGGAAATGGGTAACAGAAAGTTAAGTTTGACTTAACGTTGACCTAGATTTCTAACGGAAGTTCGTTATGTGTTAACGGAACTAGTTACAAAATGTATTCTACATTTGTTGTAGATTATTAAACTCATTTAATGTCTCAAAACCATTTAGGGTGAATGAAAATTAATGACAATGGTCTTTTGTAACTTAACGAGAGTTAATTAAAGGGTGTTTAGTTTTGTTTGATGTGCTCGGCCGAGCAGAGCACAGAAATAGGCCAAAAGTCTCTGGACTAGCTTGCTCGGGCGAGGCACAAGTATGCTCGGCCGAGCAGTATGATCAACACGGCCGTGCAAGTCTATTGACTCGGCCGTGCAGCCTGGTGCTCGGCCGAGCGAGTTCCTTGACTCGGCCGAGCAGATCCTGAACATGCACTATTTCAAACAGAAAGTTGTGTCTCTTCGTGGGAAAAGACACAAAACCCTTGACTCTCTATTTATACCTTTCCCTCCGAATTTCAATGGATATATACTGCACTTCTACCCTTCCTACCCTCTAGTAAGATAGATTATCATACCCAAATCATTGCATATTGTTGCATTCAATCCGTTCAAGTTCAAAGTTTCAAAACATTGTGTTGTTCGTAGATTAGTTATATTGGAGTGCTCCTTATAACTAATAAAAAGTCGTTTTATCTTACGAGAGTTTTGTCATTCAACCGTAAGCACCTGTGCGGGACAAATAACTCTTACGGAGATTGTATCAAATACAAGACTCGACTTGATTTCTTTTATTCTGTTAATGTTAAGAATCATGTGTTGCCATGAATGTCATCCCAAGTGTTGCAAACCAGTGTTGCCACTGGTGTTGCCAAAAGTGTTGCCATTTGGAATTGGCGACACTGAGTTAGTTACTGTATTTTTCACAAATATTAATGGGTAAATTAATGTTTATATAACGATAGTTAGTCACCTTAAAATGAGCTTAAAATCGGCAACGAAACGGCCCGGGCGTTAATCACGAGAGAAGAAGAAGTTAACAAATAAACATGTGTTTATTTGTTTAATTGATGACCAAGCCGGAGATATTTTATTCAGCTATTAAGGGGAGAACAAGTCGAGTACAAGACAACCAAAGCTAAGAGGTACAAGCAAGAGAAGCAAGAGAAGACTAGGTCTCTGATGAAGGCGAGAAGGCTATTTTGGAGGAAACAAACCCAAGTTTGTTGGGCGATCATTTGAGTAGGCTCCAAGACTTTGTGGCCTATAAATAGTGCGGTGGATCTTCATTGAAGATTATCCAATTCGAAAACGCAAATCTGCACAAGAAAAGTAGAATTACGCTCTCAAGTGTTGCCATTCAGTGTCGGCAACACTTTGTCCAACACTCGAATATTTCATATAGATTTTTATATTTTTGTGAGGTTTTTGAGTGTTTATTTACTGAGAGAATTCGTGTATGTTGTTCCTTATATCAGGGTTCATTTATCATTAAGGAACAACCTCGACCTTGTATTGAATTCATATTATTAATAGAAAGGTCTTGCCTTTTAGGCACCCATCAAGTTATATATTTATATAACTTGATAAAAATTATATTCTTGTGTATTGCTTTAATTCTTCCGCTGCAAATTATATTTATTTCTATTGATTTGTGCTTTTTCTAGAATTGGTGAATGTGTTGTTGTTAGTGTCATCAACACTAAGAACAACACCTGTGAGTTTTATCTCACCTTGTGAGTTTCGTCTCATAAGTTCTTAGCCATAGACAATTTCAATTGGTATCAGAGCCTAGCACTTGATATACTAAGTGTTTAGATCCTTTTTGTCATGGCTTATGATCCTGCAAACCCTAATCAAAAGAGATTACCGGTTTTAGACGGATCTAATTATGCTTATTGGAAGATTCGCCTACGCTCGCATATCAAATCAATTGATCTTCGGGCTTGGCGATCTATTTTAAATGGTTATTCTGTTCCAATGCTTCCTCCGGATGACGATGGTGACGTTCAAGTCAAACCTGAATTCGAGTGGACAATTGAAGAGAATAATCTTGCTAGTTTCAATGAAAAGGCAGAATGCCATCTATGAATGGGTTGACATGCATATGTTCAAACTCATTCAAAATAGTCCCTCTGCAAAAGATGCTTGGGATACTTTACAAAGATTTTGTGAAGGAGATGGCAGTGTCCGAAAAACAAAGCTTAGAGGTCTCACTAGTAGATTTGAAAGATTAAGAATGGGTGAAAACGAAGACATCTCGTCTTATTTTGAAAAGTTGATTGATATTTCAAATGCTTGTCAAGTATTAGGGGAGCCTTTTACAAATAAACAACTTGTTTCAAAAGCTATTCGTACTCTTCCCGAACGTTTTAATATTAAAGTTTCAGCTATTGAAGAGGCCCATAATCTTTCAACAATGGACATCAACTCCTTAATGAGTATTTTGAAAAACTTTGAGTTGAATCTCAATGAACAAGCGGAGGCTTCTAAAGGCAAGAATATTGCCTTAAAAGTCAAATCTTCGGACACATGTGTGGACGATGAAGATGAAGTCTTCGAGGAGTTAGATGAAAATACTAGTGTAGCTTTACTTGCAAAGAGATATAATTCTATGGTTAGAAAATTTAACAAAGTGCAGGTAAAGGCTAAGGACCAAACGGCCAAAACCTCTAGTTTTGTGCCAAGGAGAAGTCCTCCTCCAAATCAAAAGGATATCCCACCAAGGCGTGCATCCTCGGAAAAGATCCGGTCCGATCCTAAGTACATTGAATCTATTCAATGTCATGCTTGTTCCGGTTGGGGTCACTATGCCAATGAATGTGCTAACACCTTGAGAAAGGCGGGCAAAAACTTGTGGGTATTTCTTAGTGATGGAGAGGAGGAAGGAACGGAGAAAGAAGAACAGACGAAGCAAGTAGTCATGATGGCCACGGTAGTGGAGCTACCTTCGACGGAGAGTGTTACTTCAAGTGTCGTTACAGATTTGACAACACTTGACACAACATTGGTGACTTCTTCGAAAGTGTTGCCCCAAGTGTCGTCCGGGAATTGGCAACACTTGGCACTGACACTCGGCGGTATGATTCTTTAAATGATCTTAATTTGCATGGTTCAAGCTGATTTAAATTCAGAAGAGATTATAGAGGATGATCTTGATAAAGATGAACTTATTTGTGAATTAAAAAACCTCTATAAATCTCTCCTCGTGGAATGGAAAAAGGAGAATAAGATGGTGGTTTTCTTGAAAAAGGAAAATCGGGATCTTAAGAACTCCTTGACTCGGCTAGAAGCTCAACTCAGTAGGAGAGACTTGGATCTTGATAAAATCAAGGCCAAACTCAACCTAGCCGAATCCACCTTCAAAAAACTCAACACGAGTTCATCCAAATTGGATGAAATACTCAAATTGAGTAAGCCTCACGAAAGCTGGTCTTGGGTTCCAAGAATCACTTGAAAGTATTACCTCTTTCTTGTTTGATGTTGAAACTAAAAATTGTTTTGTAAAAAGAGCGTGTCAAGGAAAAGGGTAGCACTTCTAGTGATTCCTCTGATCAATCCGATGAGTGTGGATCTTGTCACAAAGCTGGACATTTAAAACCGATGCATTTTCCTACAAAAGAAAATGTCCGGTCTTGAAGTGTCGTCTCAAGTGTCGCCGGTTTCTCGGGGCAACACTTATGGCAACAGCGGTGAACGAAATCCAGATTTTCAAAAAGGGTTGGTTACCCAAGGAAAAAGCTGAAATGCTATGTTGTTTATACGGCCTTAAGGACTAACATTGCGGGAACTTGGTACTTTGATAGTGGTTGTTCACGTCATATGGCTGGTACAAAATCATTCCTAACAGTACCAACCTATTCAAGGAGGCTCGGTGACTTATGGTGGTGGAGGCAAGAGTGAAATAGTTGGTAAAGGAACACTTTTGGATATTGTTGGTTTTCCTCCTTTGAAAAATGTCTTGCACGTAGATGGTTTACTTGCTAATTTAATTAGCATTAGCCAACTATGTGATGACAATTTGGAGGTAAAATTCAATAAAAATACGTGAAGTGTTTGATAACACTAACTTTTGTGTCATGGACTGGAATAAGATCAAGTGATAATTGCTATACTGGTTGGTAATAAATCGGTGTGCAATTTGACAAAACTTGATGATATTAGGTTATGGCATCAAAAGTTAGGTCATTCTCATTATAGGAATCTTGAGAAGATTATCAAACATAATGCCGTCAAAGGTGTTCCTAAACTAGACCTCAAAAATACCGTGATGTGTGGTGGTATCAAAGGGTAAGCAAACTCGTGTTGCTCACGGTGTTGAACAACACAATGAGCAACACTCGGGAACAACACATTGTTTCGGCTTCTACATATGGACTTGATGGGTCCTATTGAGGTAGAAAGCTTGGGAGGTAAGAAGTATGTTTATGTAATAGTTGATGATTTTTCTAGGTTTACGTATGGGTGTATTTCTTAAGAGAAAAATCTGAAACTTTTGATAAATTTACTCACTTAGCCTCTAAAATCAAAAACATGTTTTGTTCTCCTATTTTTCGAATAAGATCGGATCATGGTAGAGAATTTGAAAACATCTCCTTTTCTACTTTTTGTAGTAAAAGGGGATACACCATGAGTTTTCGGCACCCAAAACACCACAACAAAATGGTGTTCTTTGAAAGGAAAAATAGGACTTTAATGGAAATGGCTCGTGTTATGCTAATTGCTAGAAATATTTCTAAAGGTTTTTGGGCCGAAGCATTAAACACGGCTTGTCACACTACAAATAGAGTTTTCTTAAGACCGGTACAACTATGACACCCTATGAGATTTTAAATGGAAAGAAACCTACGGTTCACTATTTTCATGTGTTTGGGTGTTTGTGTTACATTTTAAATGACCGGGAATACTTAGGAAAACTTGATTCTAAGAGTGACAAAGCCATCTTTCTTGGCTACTCTCAAAACAGTCATGCTTATCGTGTCTATAATTTGAGGTTAAAAGTAATTCAAGAATCGGTAAATATTGAATTTAACGATTACTTGAGTGCCACAGGAGAACCGGTGATGATATACCTCGACTTTACTAGAAGAAGTCGAACAAAGGGCTGGAGCAGAATCGATTCGGCCATTGCGGCCACAGATTCAAGTGTTGCTCCAAGTGTCGCCCCTGAAATGGCAACACGAGGCAACACGGGAGAACAGCAGTGGGTGGAAATTAGAGAGCGATGACTCGAAGGAGAAGATGGATTGGTGTACCATCAAGGCGGGAGAGATCCCCGGTCGAATTAGAAATTATCATCCCATTACTCAAGTAATTGGTGATGTTAATGAAGGGTTAGAACAAGGAACAAGGAGCCGAGTTGATTACAGAGATATGGTTAGATATGTGTGTATGTCCTCCACATACTCTCGGGTAAAACACTCTGTTTCGTTTCCTCTGTTGAACCAAAAAATGTGATTGAGGCCTTAAATGATAAATTACGGATTCAAGCTATGCAAGAAGAGCTTGAACAATTTACCCGTAACGAGGTTTGGTGTTTAGTTCCACGTCCTTTAAATACTAACATTATTGGAACTAAATGGATTTACAAAAACAAATCGATGAATTGGGTAATATTGTTCGTAATAAAGCTCGTCTTGTGGCTCGAGGCTATACGCGAAGTGGAAGGAATCGACTTTGTGAGACCTTTGCACTGTGGCTAGAATTGAGTCAATAAGACTTCTTCTTGCTATAGCCTTTGTTATCTCAAAATCACATTGCACCAAATGGATGTCAAAGCGGCTTTCTTGAATGGGTACTTAGATAAAGAGATCTATGTTGAGCAACCCAGAAAGGGTTTGAAGACCCATTCCACCCGAGACCATGTATACGAGACTTGATAAGGCCTTATATGGCTTGAAACAAGCTCCTCGTGCATGGTATGGGCGTCTAACAAGCTTCCTTCTTGAATATGGATTTGTTAGAGGAGAAGCGGATAGGACATTATTTATTCTTAGGGAAAATAAAGAGCTTGTCATTGCTCGAATCTATGTTGATGACATAGTTTATGGTTCCACATCTAAAACATGTTTACAAAATTTTGTGGAAGCTATGACATCTACATTTGAGATGAGCATGATAGGAGAACTTAATTATTTCCTAGGATTGCGGGTGAAACAATCGAATGATGGAATCTTCATCACTCGAGCAAGTATGCTAAGAGTACGGTGAAAAGATTTGGATTGGAGAGTGCAGAGCTCTAAAATACCTATGGGATCATCTCTTAAGGTAACCAAAGATCGGGCGGGGAGGATGTTGACCCAACTCTGTATAGATCCATGATAGGTAGTCTTCTTTATCTTGCGCCGGTCGTCCCGATATAATGTTCGGCGTAGGTGTTTGTGCTAGATATCAATCTGCTCCTAAAATTTCTCACCTAAATCTTTGTCAAGAAAATCATCAAGTATGTGTATGCAGGACAAGTGAATTGGGAATCTGGTTCACCAAAGACACTAATACCAACTTAGTTGGTTTTAGTGACTACGATTGGGCGGGGATATAGATGACGAAAGAGTACTAGTGGGGGTTGTTTTTCTTGGGTAATAATCTAGTGTCATGGTACGATCGCAAGCAAAGCTGTGTTTCTCTCTCGGCTATTTGAATGCGAATATGTGGCGACGGGGAGTTGTTGTTCACAACTAATATGGTTAAAACACATGCTTGATGACTATGGTCTTGATAGTAATATCTTGACCATGTATTGTGACAATCTGAGTGCTATAAATATCTCCAAAAACCACATGTACAACACTCACGCACTAAGCACATTGATATCCGCCATCATTTTTAAGAGATTTAGTAGAAAAGGAATTGATCCAAATAGAGCATATTGATACAAAACATCAACTTGCTGATATTTTGACCAAAGCCTTGGACCATGAGAGATTTTCAAGTTTGAAAAAATCTCTTGGTCTATGTTTTCTATAAATACATTAGTGTTCTTGCCGTCAGTGTTACCCGAACCTTTGTCGGACACTTTGTATGAGTTGTATATTATCTTTAAAAAAAAAAAAAAAAAAATAAAAAATTATAGCTAGTTTAATCCCAAATGGGGGCATTCTTGACCTTTTTGTTCTAGTATGTGTACATTCTTAAGGTTAACATTTTTTTATAAAATACCCCTTTGTGCTAAAAAGTGACAAAGTCACTCATATTGTTGTTGATATTTTAAAAAAAAAAAGGGGCAAAGCTTGTGAAAATTCCCAAAGGGAATATAATGTAGTGTTTTATACTAAGTATTAGGGACATGGAGCTCGCTACTACAGTGTACCCTACTTGAAAGGTATAAAACTTACTAATTGTAGCTTTACACTTTAATAAAAAACTCGGGGCACGGAGCTCGCTACTACGATGCTTCCTTGTAAATAAATAAAGTGTAAAGTGTGCTTAAAAATTGCCTAAGAAAGTATAGTTATATATGTTAAAAAATATCAAGGGGATTTTATTTAAAAATGTTGCCTTGTGTGTCACGCAACATTGCTAGTAACACATTAGTAGATGCTACATTAATTTTTTATTTTCTTATTTTTGTTTTTGTTAATTAAATTTTAAATCTCCAAAAGTCTATTTGCTTATATTTAGAGTTTGTGAAATTTAAAAGGTTTTTAGCAAAAATTTTTATTTTTGTCAATCTAAGTGTAATTTTGTAATATCTATTTTTTAAAATTCATCTCTTTGAATTTTGAAAAACACAATTTTATGGATATTACTAAAATTATGTTTAGTTATTATTAAAAATTATAAAAATTAAAAAAAATTAAAAAAAAAAAAAAAAAAAAAAAAGGAATTTTTTTTAAAATGGCGGATAACACTTGAGTTTGTTGGGATTTTTGAGAGATAAGTGGAGATTTAATTAATTTGACATTGTCAAATCAATTAAATCCTACCACTATTCACTCATTAAAACCTCTCTAAACCCTCACTCTCTCTCTTCTCGTTGCTCTCTCTCTCTAGGCGTTAAACCGAAACCCTTGTCCAGTTCTTCGTCTTCCTCGTTCTTCTTCGATTCTCCATGGCAAGCACCAAAAATTCACCCCAAATTTCATCACCCATGGAAATTTCGCCTCTAGCTCCCTCTAGTGTTGCCTCAAATGTCGCCGTTCCAATGGAGATATCCCCTGCGACACTTTCGGCCACACCCTCAACCTCACCCTCATTAGACATTGTTGTCTATGATCCTTCCAAAATTCCCATTCCTATTAATCTTCCAGAAGCTACCCCCTCCATAGAGCTCACCTTCGCCCCTCAAAAGAAGACCAAGAAGAGAAAGGCGGTTGATGCCTCTTCGTCTTTTAGGGGTGAAGTGCGTCGTACTTCAGAGAGGTTAAAAACCTTGTTCAGGTCCAAGATTCCTTCAAACACAGCTGATGATCCCGTGAATGTGGAGGATTCTTCAAGCTCGTCTCTCAACATTTCGTCCGAGGAAGGTTCGGACCCTGCTTTTAAAGAGACAAAGGAGCCCTCATCATCTTCTGATGAGGATGAAGAAGCCTGGATGGAAGATGAAGAAACCCTTGCTGAAGCTCAGTCCAAGTTGAAGAAGAAACAGAAAATTTCTGGTGGTGTCGCCCCAAGTGTTGCCGATGCAATGGCAACACCTGAAGCAACACCTGCTGCCAAGACCAAAGCACAATCGAGTTCTCCTTCGTATTCTCCTATTTCATGGCCTGAGGTACACTCTCCTAATCCCTCTCAGGATACAAAGTCAGATTATGAGTCTTTTGGATTTTATGAACGTCCTTTTCTTTCGGATGAATTTTATGGTGAAACAAATTTAGATAAGTTTGTTGAAGATTCTGAGAAGAAAATTCTGAATGAAAAGAATATGTATGTGACTCAATTCAAGGAGTTAGGTGTGTATCAGTTTTTGGAGGATAGGATGTTTTTGCCTACGGTGACTAAAGTGTCATCGTACATTGAAAGTGTGGTTAGGAATTTCTATGCTCATCTTAGGGATAATATTGATGATAGGAATACCCCTCATTATGGAAAGATTTTTGTTAGGGGCAATATCTATGATTTTAATCCCTTGATCATCAACAAGGCATTCGGCCTCCCTAATGTCGAAGATGAGAGTTTGGAATATGATCCTAATGCCTTAGCCACCTTTTTAACTGGAGGGAGAATCACCATTTGGTCTGATCACTTTAGGTCTACCCATCTCACTTCTTTGTTTAGCGTGCTCCACAAGATTTGTATAACAAATTGGCTTCCTACGGCAAACGAGAACACGGTCACTTTTGAGCAAGCTAATTTGTTGTACAAACTAGGCAAGAAACAAAGAGTTAACTTTGGGAGACTTGTATTTGCTCACCTTGCTTTGCATGGGCTAAGAAGAAAAAGACCTCCTCCTTCATTTTTCCTTCCCTTATTTTCCAAGTCCTAATGTACCAAAACCTTAAGCATTGGAATGGTGATAATATCTCTGAAAAGCCAGTTTATTACGAGAATTACCAAACACTTTACTGAAGGTGATAGGCACAGGGATTTACCTTGGGTTTTGGTTACAAATGCTCCTCCTGCATTCTGCCCCACCGCTGCCGGTGTCGCCCCAGTGTCGCTCACCGAAACGCAACACTTGGCAACACTGCTCCCTGTAATGGTTGATGCTGCTATGGTACTTAATTTTTTCAATAGTCAGGTCAAGCACATTGACTCGATAATTCGGGGGTGGTTGGACATGCGCTGACATGATGAAAATGGTGGATTTGATTTCTTCCAAAATAGGGGGAGATAAGCCACAAGGCGTGATGATGATGATGGAGCTGGGAATGGTCTTTGGGCCAAGTGGGACGGCGAGAGGGAGGTGAAGGAGCTGGAAATGCAGTTTAAAGATGGTTGGTTTGAATGGTGGTTGATTTTGGTGGTTTGGAACAAAAACAATTTTATTTGTTTTATTTTGGTTTGTAATGCTTAAACAAATTTTATTTCTGTTTTTTTTCTTTGTTTCGGCTGGAATTTTCTTCAAAACTTGGTGGATGGTTTTTGTTTAATGGTTGGTTGGTTGTTTAGAATTTAATAGTTAGTTTATTTAATTATTAAATTTCATTTTAAGGGGGAGATTTTTGTAAAGATTTTGATACTTCATTTGCTTAATGGTTGATGTTTTGGATTGAAAAATATTTCAAAACATTGCCTGAAGGTTTATGTTGCCTCTATCAAAATCTCGTGGCATTTTTTGTGGTTTTAGTTAAGTTTGACTAAGCTTTTGAAAAGATCATCACATTGGTATTTTGTGAAGAAATCGGTAACTATGGGGGAGATTGTTAATGTTAAGAATCATGTGTTGCCATGAATGTCATCCCAGTGTTGCAAACCGGTGTTGCCGTTTGGTGTTGCCAAAAGTGTTGCCATTTGGAATTGGCGACATTTGAGTTAGTTCTTGTATTTTTCACAAATATTAATGGGTAAATTAATGTTTATATAACAGTAGTTAGTCACCTTAAAATGAGCTTAAAATCAGCAACAGAAACAGCCCAGGCGTTAATCACGAAGAGAAGAAGAAGTTAACAAATAAACATGTGTTTATTTGTTTAATTTATGACCAAGCCAGGAGATATTTTATTCAGCTATTCTGGGGAGAACAAGTCGGAGTACAAGACAACCAAAGCTAAGAGGTACAAGCAAGAGAAGCAAAGAGAAGACTAGGTCTCCTACAATGAAGGCGAGAAGGCTATTTTGGAGGAAACAAACCCAAGGTCATTGGGCGATCATTTGAGTAGGCTCCAAGACTTTGTGGCCTATAAATAGTGCGGTGGATCTTCATTGAAGATTATCCAATTCGTAAAACGCAAATCTGCACAAGAAAAGTAGAATTACGCTCTCAAGTGTTGCCATTCGGTGTCGTGACACTTTGTCCAACACTCGAATATTTCATATAGATTTTTATATTTTTGTGAGGTTTTTGAGTGTTTATTTACTGAGAGAATTCGTGTATGTTGTTCCTTATATCAGGGTTCATTTATCATTAAGGAACAACCTCGACCTTGTATTGAATTCATATTATTAATAGAAAGGTCTTGCCTTTTAGGCACCCATCAAGTTATATATTTATATAACTTGATAAAAATTATATTCTTGTGTATTGCTTTAATTCTTCCGCTGCAAATTATATTTATTTCTATTGATTTGTGCTTTTTCTAGAATTGGTGAATGTGTTGTTGTTAGTGTCATCAACACTAAGAACAACACCTGTGAGTTTTATCTCACCTTGTGAGTTTCGTCTCATAAGTTCTTAGCCATAGACAATTTCATATTCTTTCAATCTCCGTTACTTTTCTCGTCAGTTTTTCTGTTAAGTCTTAAAGAAGCCATACAAAAGTCCAACAAGTCTCATATCATAACTCATAGGTTTAATACCCCACAATTGACATAATCTTGAATATCATCTTTGTTCTTTTAAAAGTTATCTTAAAAGTTATCAGAGTCTTCATACATTATTAGCTATATATGAAAGTGATAAGAATTATTATTTAGTGAAGATAGTCCTTATTATTATGTGCAATAATACAATAATTCAAAACCTTTATGAGTAGCTAATTAACTATGCAAGTATAGTAACGCTAATTTGTTTATTTTTAGATTTCAAACAAATTAAGAAAACTCAATTATCACTTTTACTTCCATACATTAATTATCACAATGTATAAATATAAGTGCAAATATATTTCCATATACGATATTTAATGATAAAAATGAATATAGGGAACGTTTTTTTATAGTTCGCTTTCGAGTATTTGGTGAAATAATATGAACGGGAAAGCAAATACGATTTTAGTTGCGAAGTAGTTGGATAGCCAAACAAGAAAGATGATATAATTCCTATTAACAAGTTGATACCATTTAAGTAAGTGGGTCAGACAATATCCAAGCCTGTTTAAAGATGCGGACGAGCAGACAAGCCCACCAAATTTGCGAGCTTCAACCTTTACGGCCTGACCTAGCCTGGCCGGGTGATCCGTTTGTGCATGATAGTGAAGTCAAGTGATTTGTGGGTTTCAACCTTTATCGTCTGATTTGACTTGATTTGATCGGATGATCTATTTCTATATCGTCGCAAAGTAGAGTGAAATAGAAGTTCAAAAAGAAAAAGGCTAAAACATCATAAATAAAGGGGGGGGGGTTTGGATCTATAGCAATAGTGAAAAGCAACATTTATCCGTGTGAAAAAAAATGAAAAAGAAATGAAAAAAAGAAAAAACCTAGGGTTTGGAATTGGGAACAAAGTCCCTACTAAAGCAACAAGTGATAGACCAAAATGGGTGGTGCTTCACCTCACCTTCCCAACAATTTCTCTCTCTCTCACCTCTCCAAAGGCTCTATCGTCGAAGTCAGCTCCGACGAAGAAGGTTTCAAAGGCGTCTGGTTCGTCGCCACCGTCCTAGAACCCCCCTCCTCCTTCCCCAAACGCAAAACCACCAATCCTTTCAATCTCTTGAACAAGAAACATCTCGTCTACGTCCAGTACCACAGCTTATTGGACGATGATGGCTCCAATCCTTTGAGAGAGCACGTCCATTTCTCCTTTATCCGTCCGATTCCCCCTCCTGACGCCGACCCGGATCCCAATTTCGAGCTCGGCGACGTAGTTGATGCTTACTACCGTGACGGCTGGTGGACCGGTGTTGTGACGGCTTTTGTCGACGAATCCGGGTTGGTCGTCACTTTTCAAACCCCCCCGGACGTAATTGCGTTTGGGATCTCTGAGCTGCGGGTTCACCGGAAATGGCTAGAGGGCAAATGGGTCATACCCGAGAAGCAGGTACTGCTTTTCTAGGGTTTCTTACTGCTGTTTCCAAATTTGGATTCTTTAAATTAACTGTTAAAGTTGTTGAATTTTCATGTATTCCTTACTTTTTTGAAGCTAACATTTTTTTCAGCAACTGATTTACTTCTACATTAATTGTGTCATGTGTAATTTTGCACTTGCATGACCTGCATGTACATCATCTTTTCAACGTGCTTAAGCCATCATACTCCACTTCATATTTCATAATAAGTCTTATTTGTACATGAAACTTGCTCAGTAGTAAGTTAACATTCTAAACGGTGACTTGCGTGCAGGCAGTGCAGCATTTGTTTTTTCATGTTGCACGAGTTTCATGGATCTCATACTAACTAACTTTGTATATTTGCTGAGGTGTGTATTTGAGCCAGCCTACAGAAAAAAAAAACATTTTACTCTATACTACATTTTTTCTTGTGCTGAAGTGTGTATCCGGGCCAGTTTTGATTTTTTTGTTAAATATTACCAGACGCGCTATGCTAGAAGTAGCTTGATAGTCATAGAATATATACAAAGAGCACGGATATTTGGTTTTTGAAAGATTGGCAAAGCATATAGCTAAATTTTGGGAAAATGACTCTCCGTGTAGGGACCAACTCAAGAAGAAAGAGGGGCTCATTCTGTGTAGTATTTGAGTTGAGCTTTGGGAATAGGTACTTCAATTTTAATTACTTTAGGGGTTAAATAGAAGTGCTCATCTCCGAACTGTATTTTTACCTCTTCCCTCATAGAGACTGTTTTCCTGCTGTTGGTGTTCCCCTTGTAGTATTGTGGTTATAGGACTGGGTAAAGGACTACATGCGGTTCCCTCTTACCATTTTCTCATAGTTTTCCATGTTGAAATGTCATTTTTGTTTTCCTAAGTGGGCAGCATTGTTGGTTGACATTCATCAAGATATAAGGACCTACATGCCATCATCGGTTTAAATTGAACATTCCAGAAGCTTCCAGAGTTATTATGTCTATGACTATTTGGTAGATGCAGTTGAATATCCTAAACCTATAACAAAAATGAAATGTCTTAATTCTTTCTTAAGATGTTGCCATTGTATTGCTTTTGTTTTCAGGACTCTTGTTTTGTGCAAAGGAAGAACACATTAGACCTTCTAATCTATGATTACCAACGTTGTACAACTGTGGCAAATCCTAACGTACAATTACAAATAAGAAGCCAGAAGTGGTTTATTCTGATATTTATGAAATTCATGTGATTGCACTGCTTAATTGCATCTAGAGATATATTGTGAAGGGAACACATTTGTTTTCTAAGTTTGAATGGTATTATACATCTAATGTGATAACTTTGTAGGAAACTGTAAGCTTTTTGGTTCATTTGTGTAACGACCCGAGCTCGAAGTCTGACCCGCTACATAGGCACCATACACTGGCCCACTAAGCAACTCCTCATTTGGGTTAACCACAACCTATTATCACAGACCTCAAAAAATTCAATGGATGATTTGATGCTTAGTAGTAGTGCATGAGTTTTCTATATATCACAATAAATTTTCACATTTTTTCGATGTGGGATGGGGATATCACAATCTCCCCCACTCAATCCCTTTCCGTCTCCGGTAAGGTCAATCAATACCCAGATCGTACCCCCGGACTAGCTCGCAAACTTTAAGGCCGAGGTTACACTCTGATACCATTTGTAACGACCGAGTCCGAAGTCCGACTCGCTGCGTAGGCATCATACAATGGCACACTAAGCACCTCCTCATTTGGGTTAACCACAACTCATCATAAGCCTCTAAAAGTCCAATGGATGATTTGATATTTAGTAGTAGTGTATGGCAATTAGGCCGGCAATGCTTTACGGCACCGAATGTTGGGCCGTGAAACAGTGTCACGTGCATAAGATGAATGTGGCGGAGATGCGTATGCTTCGATGGATGTGCGGTCATATAAGAAAGGATCGATTGGGGAATGAGGTGATCAGAGGTAAGGTAGGAGTTGCGCCCATTGAGGATAAAATGAGGGAAAATCGTCTGAGGTGGTTTGGACATGTGAGAAGGAGACCGAGTGATGCACCGGTTAGGAGGCCGGAACAGTGGAGAAATGATAAAATGGCGAGGGGTAGGGGAAGACCCAAACAAACTTGGATTAGGGTGATTGAAAATGATATGAGTTTACTTGGAGTGGATGAAAGTATGGTGTTGAAGAGGCCGGAGTGGAGGGCAAAAATCCATGTGGGGGGTTGATTATTTTTTTATTTATTATTTATTTATTTATTTATTTATTTATTATATTTTTATATTTTATATTTTTTTTTTATTTTATGTGATTTTATTATTTTTATTTTTATTATTATTATTATTTTTTATTTTATTTTATTTTATTTATTTATTTATTTATTTTTTCCAACAACCTTTTCACACGATGACATATGATGATTCATGTTAGCCGACCCCAAATTATTTTGGGACTAAGGCTTTGTTGTTTTTGTTGTTGTTGTTGTATGGACCTTCAATATAGCACAATCAATGCCCGCATCGAAAAAATGTTGGAATTTAGTGTGATATATAAAAGACTCATATACTACTAC
Source organism: Adenophora triphylla var. japonica (assembly GCA_022495995.1). Taxonomy (NCBI): domain Eukaryota; kingdom Viridiplantae; phylum Streptophyta; class Magnoliopsida; order Asterales; family Campanulaceae; genus Adenophora; species Adenophora triphylla. Next base: position 238,039 of record JAFEMH010003690.1, read on the forward strand.
TAAGCATCAAATTATCCATTGGTATCAGAGCGGAATTCCTTATTATTACTGATTGATAGAAATCATTTTTTATCGAAAGAAAAGAAGAAATTCTTTTATTAAAAATAATCAATATTACAAGTGGAAAGCAAAGATAATAAGAGTCTTTTGAATATAAAGTAGTCAGTTTTACCAATATGATTAGAGCGTCTTCACGTTTGAGCTGCAACAAAAGATACTATTTATCTCCGGAGATACTATCATTTCAATGGTCAGTTATTGATTTTGATTTTTGTCTCCTTCCCCAATTTCTCGAAAGAGAACAGCAGGGTTGATGTTCAGTGCTGGAAAAAAGGTAGAAGTGTCTTTTGAGAAAGAAGATTATCGTGATGCTTGGTTTCCTGCCACTGTTCTTGAAGACGCTGACCAAGGATCATTCTTAGTGGAATACCAGTCTCGAGGGGTTGACGATGATGAGGCTGTGTTGCACCATGTGACTGTTGATTACCTTCATATCCGTCCCTCACCTCCTCATCTTAGGGATAAAAGTTTTGATTTGTTGGAGAAGGTAGATGCGTTCTATGACTTTGGCTGGTGGAGTGGAGTAATTACGAAAGAACTTGCTGATAGCAGGTATATTGTGTTCTTTAAGCACACAAACAAGGAGAAGGAACTCAATTACTCAGAGCTAAGGCCTCACATGGACTGGAAAGATGGGAAATGGTTCAGTTCTTCCCAGGTATGACTATTTCCATTTTTGTGGCGTTTGACGTTTTTTTCCTAACCTGCTTTGGCTATCCAGATCGGCCTATCATCTGTTCTGCAATATACTTATTGTTTTTCTCTTATTGGGTTATTGACTTGCATTATCTGCATTTGGTTAAACTAAGTTTCATGGTTTTATGATCTAGCAACAAATACTCTCGCCAGAGGAGAAGGAGAAGGATTATGTCCTTATCATTTTTGTTGTGTATGTGGCACAAGGCAATTATATTCCTGGTTAAATTATAATGTGAATTGAGTAGTTTCCCAATTAATGCATTATCATTTTCCAGACATGAGAAACTGTGATCAAGTCATTAAAGGTACTTTTGGTGGCAACTGTTCTATTTTAGATTGCAGGATATGCTGTTGAGCTTCAGTTTATGACATCACTGAGTTTTTGGTTTTCTTTCTTCTTCGTATGGTATATAGTCACTGATGAAGTATCAAAAACAGGTTGGTCTGGAGCTGGAAAAAAGTGAGTTTTTGTAGAATTAATATTGTTCAACGGTGATGCCTTTACTCGTCCAAAGCTTAATTGGAATTGAAACGAAACAATTGATATTTGTTGATATTGGTGTTACAGGGATCCCTAAGTTGCGAGCTGGTCTCTTAACCTAGCTCGATCTACTTGGCTACCGCTTTGTCTTGTAATATCAGTTAAGAGGTTATCATTAGAAACAGATAAATTGCTTGGTGCTTCCATAAAGAAAAAATATTATCAACCCACGATTTCATGAGCAGCATATTGGCCCTGTTTGGTTTAATGGCTTGTCATTTGGTTCGTGGTTATTTTACTGGTCTCTTACCTTCTTTCTCTTTGGATCTTATTTACATATATACATTGTATTTTTACATCATCATGACAAAACCATGTGAATCCAAACAGGGCCAATTATTTTCTTGTTCTATGTTTACATTGGATTTCATTTGCTTTTTCTAGTCTTGTGCTTGTAATAGTTTTAGAATTCATGATAACATTCTCTTAGAATAGTACAAGTAATTTTTACTTGGGCATTACAAAAATGATGGATCAAGTGGATGATCTTCATGAGATGTATTGGTTGACGACCTATAGGTGTAGGCCAAGTTGAGTGTCTTAGCCATTACTGTAGGTTACTTGTGTTTCAGCTGTAATTTGATTCTCACATTAGGGTCTGGACATATGACAATGAAGTTGAATGGAAGATTACATGGATTGTACTTGGCTTCTCTTCAGTCTCAAGGTGTTGGTTTTTCTTTCAGGATGTCCTAATTCCTTCAGATAATCAAGGGCATAAGGGCAATGTTGGTAATATTGGTAGTGATACAGCCGTTTCACATGGCGAGTCAGGACTGGAAATACCTTCTGCATTGAACTCACTGGGGAGTAAGATTGATCAGACTATTCCTTCTATAGAGGCACAATCTCATGTTGTGACATCACCGAAGAACATAAAGCAGGCAACTCTTGTTAATGATGATACAAACTCACAGCCTTCCAAGAAATTGAAGGAAACAAATGTTGCTAACACCTTATGTCAATTAAGCACATCTCCTAGTCTAGTGCAAACTCAAGAGACAGTTGTTGGCTATATCAGCCCAACCACTGGTCACGCTGAGATCTATAGCTCCGAAGAACCCATGGCCAGTGATCAGCTCTCTGCTAAAACTGAGAGCTTTTCCCACGGCAAGAAAGTGGTGAGTCAAATATCAAGTCTTTAGTACTCCCTCCCTCACAAAATGAATGACCAGAATTTTAGAAATTTTCTCTTGATCAAGAGCAAATTTGAAAAATTTTTGGTCATTTATTTTTGGGACAAAGGTAGTAATTGTTTATCGTGTAAGAAATGTGAGCTTTTATCTAGGCGAAGTGGTGAGAGAAATATCAAATCTTTACATTTTCTTCTTCAGATTTTGCTGACCAATTTCTGGCTACCTAGGCAGTGAATTTAACAAATGAAAGAAAAGAAGCAAAATGGTGGAGCTAATACGTTGACCAAAAGGTCTACATTCAATTCAATTAGTATAATATACGCTGTTTCAAGTGGCTAAAGATATCCTAAAAAGTGAGATAGTACCAATAAGTGCACAACGGAAGTGTATCCCAGCTCAACTGTGCATCATAGACTTTAGCCTGGGGATTTAGATGTAGACTATACTACAGAGTGTTGGTTGAATAAGCTGAAGTTATTTTAAATTTAGTGGGCATTAAAGAAAGCACCAATACCTGTCTAGCACCTGTCATTTATTTGGTAATTGGCTTTCCATGTTTATTGTATATATGGGCTATGATCACACCATTTCACCCATTTGTTTTTGCATTACTTCTTCCAGTATTTATGATTAGGATTGTTTTTCAACTCATGCAGCGGAGTAAACGGGGTAAAGGTGGTCAACCAAACACTCAGCTGACTGCTCCCGTGAAGAAGCCAGGAAGGCCGCCAAGGAGCCCACATGGTGTATCTCCTCAAGGTTTGTCAGTAGTAGAACTTCTACTTAAGATCTTACATGTTATCCCTTCCTGAAATCTCAAGCTCGAACCTGTTACCACAGGTAGTATAGGTGAATCAGCTGAAGACATTGTCAACATTCCCATTGTGATTGCTTTGGAAAGTAATGGGGTGAAGAATGCACGAGCTAAAAAAATTCATCGTTTGGCTAGTCCAAAGTCTTCTTTGAAACAGACAAGTGATCAGAAGGAACAGTTAGCTGATTCACAGACACCCACATCCGAGAAGGATAAGGTGAGAACTGCAGATTTATAGAGTAAGTAAAGATATTATTCATAGTGCGTCTGGCAATGTAGGATTTATTTTGTACTCTCTCTGTTCCATGAGAAATGCAATCTTCCCTTTAGTTTGTCCCAGAAATAGAAGGCTATTTCTTTTTTGAAGTTTTGTAACAAATTGACTTCAATGTTTTCTTTAATCTGAACTATTAACGGCTTGGGTCCACTTTATAACATTTATTGATTTCCGCGGGATATTGAGGAATTGACGTAATTGTCGATCCTTTTTAAATATATCTGAATTAGTACACCCTCCGTCCCATAAGGATAGTCTCATTTGACTATTCAAACATTTTAACAACCTATTTTCTTTTCCATTACTAACCTTAACGAGGTTTATTTATTATTCCATTACTCCCTCATCTTCTTTGGTTTGACTCTCATCCTCTCCTCTCTCCCTCTTCTTCCTTGGTTGGTCATTTGGAAGTTCAATGATTTTAACCCAACAATTTTGAAAATGGGACTATCTTTTTGGGACAAACAAAAATGGCAAATGGGAACATTTTTTGGGATGGAGAGGGAGTATCTCTCTCTTGTTGGAGGGAGCATCAGCTACAAATTAGATGGCAGAGCATGTTTGCTGTCACAACTTTTTAACTGTGGCTTGTTTCTTTTTAAGAATGGTTTATTTATTTGCCATATCTATATGTGTGTTCTAGATTTCTCTTATGCCTTTTATGTTAATTTATTTTTCCTTGTGGAATATGTTGCATCTGGTCCTTGTTAAATTAGCTTCTTTAGTCCTTATGGAAAAAGTTTGAAAGCGTTCCATATTTGATTCACTATATCTTTAGTTAATTCATCATAAATAATGTATATACTGTAGGAGGTGAACAATTCAGAAGGAGGTACAGTGAGCACTCAGAAACGGAAGAGGGGAAGACCACCTAGTGCTCTGGCTAAAAGCCCCAAGATTTCAACTTCAGGTACATATGCAATAAAAATAATTATTTAGGATAAATTTGTGCTGCTTATTACAGAAGTGTTCCTAGGGTTACAACTGGTGGTATAGGTTCAAGAGCCAGGTATACATAAGATATTTCGCTGCATTCTGTTTGCATAGTACTCCCCCGTTCCAAAAACGAATGTCTATTTTATTTTTTTTCAAATTTGCTGTAGATCAAGGGTCAATTTGGACATTCATATCGGGACGGAGGGAGTATCAGCTTATCAGGGTATCCATTGATCTGATATTGCTGCTCTCCCTCTTGTACCTCCCCTGTGACGCCCGTTGCTCGAGTGCCAGAACTTACATTCTCTTTCTCTTCCCTTACTGATATATTATGATGATGCTGTTTGGGGTCCGTTCTCCTTATGGTTGTTGATTTACTGCTGATTATGGCCTTTTTCTTTGATATATTCGAATCTCTTACTGTGCTAAGACACGGCTTGCACTCTCACTTTCAATACTATTAGGGTTGTTACCTTTGCAGTCAACAAAATTTGCCGGATCTGAAACCTCTCAAGCATTTATTTGACCTTTTTTTTCCTTGCTGTAACGAATCTCCATATATTTTGCCCAAAAGTGTGCTACTTATTTGGCAATTAGCCTCTATATTCCTTGTAAGCTGTAACGCAAGTAGCCTCTATTTTTCAGTTCAGTAAATGTTTAAATAGAAAAACACCCTATTATGAGATCAGGCCCGGTTTTGACCAGGTGCAAGAGGCCCAATAGCACAGGGCCCAAAAAATTTAAGGGCCCCAAATTTAACTTTTATTATACATATATATTAGACTCCAAAACGTTTCAGAGAAATGGTAGTGGTCTGGCGGATAAGGCGCTGTTTACATACTTTCTTGGCTGAGTTCGAACCTCATGGAGAACACTTCTTTACCATTTTTTCTATTATTTTTTTCATTCTTTTTGGACTTTTCTTCTACTTGCTTGCGACTCTCCTTTCACTCTTATTATTCTTGGGCTTTTTTCTCTTTTTATTTTTTGGACTTTTCTTCCATTCTTTTTTAGTTAACTTTCATTCTATTTTTTTAATCTTAATTAAAAAGTTTGTTTTTCTTTTAATATTTTTTTAATTTTAATGAATTGTTTGTTTATCATTTCAACATTATTGCAATCATTCCATTGTATAAAATTTTAAAATATTAAGGGCCCCAATTTTCATATTTAGCACAAGGTCCCTATATTTATTGAGACGGGCCTGTATGAGATGTTTTGTGAAGTTCTTGAATCGTTAGAACGATGCCCTATTCTGAGTAGTATTGTATTTTAGTTCCTGGCCTAAATGTATAAATAGAGAGAAGCACACTTTAGCTGTGTTATATTTCGTAAAGTTGATTAATCATTAGAATAATCCCCTACTCTGAGTAGTGTTATATCTTAGTTCATTTATTTTAGTAAGTTGTACAACATGATTGCAGTTAATAAGCAGAATGGAGATGCTGCCCTCAATTTAATTGTTGTTGAAGATGACTTAAAGAAAGATGTTGGTTCACCTACTTCATTAGGATCCGAGTCAGTGGTAAAGGACGTCCCAGTACTAGATAAGGAGCATTTAAAGCTTATTGGAGATAATACTCCAAAGCAGAAAAACACATTAAGAAGTGCGATGAAAATATCGTATCGGAAGAAAAACAAGCTGCAGGAAGGAAAAACTACACAAGCTTCAGCGGAGGAGCCTAAGCAGCATTCATCGGTTAGAGAAAAACGAGCCAGACGACGAACTATAAGTGTGAACATTGAATCTTCAAATCAAGGTACACCAGAAGTTCCGTTTCTGTAATCCAAGTAACCCCTCCGTCCCGAAAATTAGTCCCATTTTCCAAGCTAAACGTTGGAGGGATTTAGTTTCTTATGTACACGTTTAAATTGCACTAAAATTATATATATTGGACTATTTTTTTCGGACTAGCCAAAAAGGAAAGTGGGATAGTTCTATTTTTGGGGGGTGGTGGATGAGGGAGGGAGTATATAACTGTTGTGGTTTTCATATTGAGGCTCCATTTGTTTAATGGAAATTAACTGAAAGATGATTTGGGATTGTCATTTTCTTGGACCCGGTAGTTCACTTTTTTTTTGGTTAATGCACAGAAAAATGCTCAAAAATACACGTCATATTCATCTAAGCAAAACATACCGGAGAAGCTTTTTGTAGAGGTAATTAGTGGAAAAGATAGAAGAAGAGTGAGGAGCCTTATTTTTCGGAAACTGCCTTATGAAGTTCAAACCTAAAAATCTTTAAGTCATTTTTATAACACTCTGTATAAAGCAGCTTTCCTGTACCATGTATTCTTGATATGACTCATTTTCGTTAGTCTGAGCTTTGGCTTTGTAACTTATCCTCTCTGCGTTATATAGATTCCCAAGATGTATCCAAAGAGAAAGTAGATGAAAGCTCGGAGAAAGATGGCCCATCAAAAAAAGACGATATGGCTATTGATGCATTACCCAGCAATATGTCGGATGATCAACCTCTTTCCATGTGGTTTGAAGGAATGCACTCTCCATCAATTGTTGATTTCTCAGGTATTTTTTTTAGCTTGTTTAAAGTGAACTGTTTGTGAAGAACATTGCTTACCTTTACAGTGTTCTCCATCAACTAGATGTGTATTTGTGAACAATCCGCTAACATGTGTGTGCGTGTGTGTTGGTCTGTGTTGTAGATCCGGGTGCTTCTCTGGGGGTTAGAACCAATCAGACTCCTCCAGGTGGTGAAAGTGTGAGAGGGGGAGAGATTGAAAGCCTGCCATTTGTGAAGAACACTCCACTCTGGGAAACAATTGAATCAATGGAGGTGTTCCGAATGATCCCTCAAAAACCACATTTTAGGCCTTTAGACGATTTTAAAGAGAGTACTCGTGAAGGGTTAGCTATTGGTCGTATGGTAACCTTTGCCAGTGTGGTAGAGAAGACAACTGCATTGAAATGTGAAGATCCCAGAAGCACCATTGAAGACTACTTGGAAAATCTTGTAGAATTGGAAAGCCATGGATTCAATGTGAAGGTGGTACGAGATCGCTTGATGGCATTGCTATCTTTCAAAAGCAAGCATGATGAGCTTCATAATCAGTCGAATGAAATTAAGAATAAATTAGTGGAGCGCACTGAGGAGACATCCAAAGTTGATGAAGAGATAGAAGAATTCGACAAGATGATAAGGGAGTTGGAGGAAAAACGAACTTTGGCCCTGTCAATGAAGGAGATGAAGAAGTCAGAAATTATGCATTTGGAAAAAGAAGCGATGGGCATTAATGAAGGGATATCCGGGATCCAAAGTGAATTCGACAAGCTAGCTGCTTCGGCATGGGTAAGTGGTGAGGGGTAGTATAGATCATGTGAGGTAGCAAGTAGATGTATGTACCAAGTAGAGTTGCAAGTATCTTGTAACAAGAGAGTTTGATGAACCATTGTAGATTAGGTGTTGAATTTGTTTGTATCGGCATGACTGTAACTTGTGTGCAAACCATCCTCAAGATGTTGTCTATTGTTTGTGACAGTTTTTAAATGGCTGTTTGTAATTGATGAGATTGTGATTGGTTTGGAAAGGTGAAGATGAGAGGAATGGCGGATCCGGCGCCAAAGCCTGACAGCACGTTGCAGTCCGTTCTCCGCTTGATTGCTTCGTTGAGGGTATGATCGTCTTTTTTAGTCCCACTTTCGCCACGAGGGCCACATGAGTATGAGTGGCCCCTTGTTAGTGAAATTGATGGAAGATTTCTTCATTTAATTATAATTACCTATTAAGTGCTCTAGTTATTAATGTAGTAATATGCAATTACATAAACTCGCGTGGAACAAGTATATTTTAATAATGCAATAATAACCAAAGAGGGGTTTTTTATTTGATCTGACTGTTTACCTAAGAAAGCAAGAATTAAATAAAGCTAAAGAATCAAGATAACAAGGGATTCATGGATTGAGATTCATAACAATTATAACTATATTTTATTTCCAATGGAATAAAATAGATCAATCTCATTAATGGGTTTATTCACAAAAGATTAGAGTTGGGACGTTTGATATATTTCACTAGGTCAATACAAACATTAGAACCCTATTATATTTCACTAGTTTAATAAAAACATTCAAGAAATTTCAATTTAATTCACAATAACTTAGATTTGTTTGACTTTCGCTAGGTTTTCAAATAAATCATAATAATATACTCCTTGTATAAAGTTGGATTGTATAGGCCCGAAGAAGCGACCTTGTCGAAGATAACTAGTTTTTTGATATAAAAATGGTTGCTGACGTGGAAGTGTTACGTAGCACAACTCACACTTCCAGAATACTAATATACTCCTTCCGTTTTTAAATGAATGTCAATTTTTTTATTTTTAAAAATTTACTCTCGATTAATATCAAATTTGTTTGTTTTTTAGCTCATTTTACATATAGAGTAATTCTGTATATTCAGATTATAGAGGGATGTGCACTCTGAATACTTGAGCTCCCTCTGGTCCAATTTGTCAAAAAAATTGTTTAAGGAGTGACATTTACTTCTAAATCATTTGCTAATAATGACAAGTATGATAAGGTCACAAAATTCCATTCATAAGATCACAGTTCATGTGATTGGATCACAAGGTCACAAATTTTCATTCATAAGAGTAACAATTTTTTTTTGGTGCGGAAGCTCAAGAAAAAGGAGGTCGAAGAAGTGAGCCTCGATGACGGTTTCAGAGGTTCTTGATACTCCCCCGCAACTTCACCAAGAAGACGACGACGTAGAAGCTGCTGAGGATTACTTGCGCCGGGGCTTTCTGGTTATCTTTTTTTTCTCTTCCTAATTTATTAGAACAATGACCACAATTTGACTTTAGAGACATCTAAATGAAAATGGTAATTGACCTCTTAGTTGGTAGTTGGTCCATTGCATTATGAATGTTTGATAAAGAATTATGAAAATGTCAATATATTGTTAATTGAGTCTTGAATTTTGTTAAAACTTAGGACTAAAGGGACCACAAATAGTGTGACAGATTTCTGTGTAGGAAATAGAAATAGAAATAGAAATAGATAAATGGCAATGAAGCTTGTAGGGCCATCTTTCTACTATGTTTCCTTTATTAGTTAGGACTAGGGTTAGTTTCTTAACTTAAATTAAGGTTGTAACCCTATTCTGTAAAAGAACTAACGAGTGTGACGGCCAAATAAGAAATCCGAAGTTCATAACCCCAAATACAATCTCTCTCTCTCTTTTTCGATTCTCAATTGTTTTTGTGTGTTGTTTTGCCAATTGTTTCCGCTGCGTTGCACAACATTATGATTAGTCAATGAAATGGAGATGATAAATAGAAGCAGGTTCAAGTAGTAAATAATGAAGAGATTTGGAGTAGTTGGGTAAATTGACATTATAGAAGGTATGAAGTGGTACGGTTTTCGCATTTATGTGGAAAGGCTTGTTTGATCAATATATTGAGTTGAGCTGTAGTTTCCAAAAATGACGGAAACAGACGAAGTTAACAGAGTAATTGATATGAGCTTCTAGTACTACAGAGGAGGAATGGAGGATGCCCCATCTCCATAATTACTAGCTCTCCAATTGCTATTCTAGTACTATACATCTAAATGTAGGGTTTCTTATTTTTAAGCAAGATTTCCTCTAGAACCCCTCAACGAGATTTAAACTCAATTTAAGAAACAACATCGGGGAAAAGAGAGAGATCTGGCCAGGTTGAGGGCAACGGCAGTGGGACGAGTCGGAGAAGAGAGAGACCAGTGGCATGGTTAAAATGGAGAAGTTGGTCGGAGACGGAGAAGAAAGGGGGAAGGGGACCGGTAGAAGAGAGAGAGAAAGTGTGTGTGTGTGTGTGTGTGGGGGGGGGGTGGTGTGTTTTTAGAGGGAGAGAAGATAAAAAATGAGGAGAGAGGAGGGAGGTTGGGGTTTTATCGGTGGTAAAGGGGAGTTTAATGGTGTCTGAAGAATTATAATTTGAAATTTACAAAATGTCTCTCTTTAAAATGGAATAAAATTTGAATATATTTACTTTGTTATGGAGGAGATGCTCCCCGTTTTAAGTAAATATTCAAAAAATAAATTACTCTCAATCAAGAGTAATTTTTGACATATTTTGATATTTATTTTGAGAACGAGGAAGATGAGTTATGATTATTAATGTAGTAATAGTTGTATCTTTAATTTCCAGCTCCATATGCATCTAAAGATTGAGTCAATCACTTTCACCCTACCGCCCCCTTAACCTAACTCTTAATTGGTTAGGTCACTTGTACCTATTTATAAAGCTTGATAGCTTTTAACGACGGAGAAAAATCAAATAGAGTTATTAATTGTTAAATGAAATTAGAGACAGATGATTGACACAAATTTACAAGACTAGTACTGGTGGTTGCATCCAATTTCTCGAGGCGATTTTTGTAATATGCAATCCCAATTTTATCAACCCGTGCGTGGGGATCCTTGTTAATTCCCCTGTTTTGTTTCAAAATGAATGTTCAAATTTGCTATCAATTTAAGTCAAAGTTGACATCAAACAATGTAAGATAACTTATGTTTTTATGTTTATAAATGTGGGTTTAAGAAAAGTTATAATCGAAAAGCAAAGTAAGATAAGATGAGTTCATTTCCCTAATTATGAGGGTGGGGTTTGTCAATTAAAAATAGGTATGTAAAGGTGAACATTGACACATGACCGAATTAAGGAAAAATGTCATTTCCTCCGCTTCGTGATACGTGTCATTTTAGCTGTTAAATTTTGTTTCAAAATATTTGACGTTTTACTATTATCAAGATATACTTGCTCTTATTTATCAATTATGTTCTTATTTATGATTGTGAAATACTCTCTCCTACATTTAATTACTTGATAATTTGATTGTTTTAGAGGTGAATGAGTCTTTTTGACATATATTGATTGATTTTTTTAGTACGTGTGTATAAGTCTAAAACGACAAGTATTATGAAATGGAGGTATAATATTAAAGTAGGCGTCGTGAGTATGAAAAAGAGAGAAAGTGTGATACAAAATAATGTGTGAATAGTTGTTACGAGTGAATATCATAATTAAAATCATTAAAGGAGAAATAGTATTATAATTTTTTTTAGAAATATAAGACTTTTTATGGAACACATTAAATGGCAAAATAGTTAGAACAGGGAAAAGAAAAAGTATAAAGAACTCAAAAAGTTAAGAAGTCGGAGTTATCCCTGTGCAAAAATTGAAACAAGTAGGTTAGGAGGTTGAGTAGCTGTTTAATTTTTTAATTGAGTAACTGATTTTTCTACTCACGTAATATTGCAGGATATCAATTTAACATTCGTATTATGAAAATAACAAATGTGTTATGCATACTATTGATTTAATTGCAAAATCAAACAATATACTATTCACTCGTTAATTTTTTCTAGCGAACGTCAATAACTGAACATAAAGTTAGATTGAAATTTTCAAATTTAACCATAATATTTAAATATTTAAAGAATCAACCTTGTCAAATATTTAATGTATAAATGTTACATACTCCCTCCGTCCCAACTTAGTGTGAACTTATTTTCCTTTTGATCCGTCCCAAATTAGTGTGGATTGCCAAAAAAGGCAAAGAATCTTTATTATTCAACCCACTAATTCTCTCTCCTACTTTACTTTTACACTCATAACACCAATAAATTTACTATTCCTCCCACTCATTTTCTCTCCTATTTAATTTTTCATACTCACAAACACCTCCTTCACCTATTTCTTTCTCTTAGGCTCCGTTTGTGCCCCCCCGTAAAACATTTTCCGGAAAACGTTTTCCGGAAAATAACTCGTTTTACGTCGTTTGGTTAGCTCCCCCGAAAAATGTTTTCCGAGAAAATAACTCGTTTTCCGCCGTTTGGTTGTCCCAAGTAAAACGTTTTCCTGAAAACATTTTCTTACGCCACTTTCTGCAAGTAAAGCATCGACCCTACCGACCTTGTCCCTAAGTAAAACATTTTCCGAGAGAAAAATGGAGACCTTAGATCTGTATACAACTACATATTACGCCCGATACAACATAATAATAATAATTAAAAAAAATTTTAACCTGCGCCCCCCCACCCAATTTTTTTTTTTCTCGTAACCCCCACCCCCCCCCCAATTTTTTTTTTTGGTAACTCGCCCCACCCACCCCCAAATTTATTTTTTTTGGTAACCGCCCCACCCACCGCCCTAACTACCCACTAACCCCCTAACCCCCCCCAATTTTTTTTTTGGTAAGCTGCTTCCACCCCTACCTACCCTTACCACCCCCCACCCAAAAAGAATAATGTTTTTTTATTATTTTTTGGTAACCGCCCACCCCACCCCCCAAAAAATTTTTTTTTTTTTTTGGTATAGCCCACCCACCCCAATTTTTTTTTGGTAACTTCCCCGCCCACCCCTGCCTACCCTACCCCCACCCCATGCACCCCACCCCAAATTTATTTTTTTATTTTTTAGTAACCGGGCAGGCCCACCCCCCCCAAAATTTTTTTTTTTTTGGTAACACTTCCACCCACCCCTACCTACCCCACCCCCACACCCCAAAAAAAAAAAATTTTTTTTTTATTTATTTTTAGTGTACCGCCCACCACCCCGCCCCAGGAAAAAATTTTTTTTTTTAATTTTTTTTGGTAACCGCCCCACACCCCTCCCCCCAATTTTTTTTTTTTTTTTTTGGGGGGGGGGTAGGGTGGAAGCGATTACAAAAAAATTTTTTTTTTTTTTTGGGGGAGTGGGGGGTGAGTTTGCCTCAGCGAGGTGAGTGGGAAGCGGTTTACAAAAAAAAAATTAGAGTGACAGGAGTTGAGGTGGCAGAGTGGGTCAGGAAGCTGATTACTTTTTTTTTTTGAGGGTGGGGGTGGGGCAAGCTTAGGGGGTGGGTGGGGGCGGTTACAAAAAAAAAATAAAAAATTTGGGGGGTGGTGAAGTGAGCCACCTTGTG